>JAOXYD010056561.1:0-13132 GCA_028565735.1 Pinacopodium congolense
ATTTGAAATAATTTCCCACAAATGTAAATCTTGGCATATAATAAAAAACTTGATCATAATTTTCCATTCAAGAAAATCTATTCCATTAAAAATTGGTGGCCTATGAATATCTAAATCCTCTTGACCAAACTAATGTGTCATATTGGATGCTTGCTCACAATTTTGCTAGAAACTAATGCAAATTTGAGACCAATCTCTTATACTAATTGTAAGCATTAAAGGCACTCAAGATGGGGGAGGGGGTGAATTGAGTGTTAAAAACTTTCTTGTATAATTTAAACTTAACACTTAACCAATTTGATTTAATGAGATATGCAAGAGTGAATACCAAACTGATAATGCATAACAAGTAATAAGTGAAGAGAGAGAAGAGAAGACAAGACACACTGTTTGTTAAAGAATTTCACATACCAAATATAAGCTATGTCTCCTCTTCAACTACTTGTTGGATATTGGTCTTAACTAATTAACGCAAATACAATTACAATATTTTTCTAAACAAAGAGTAGCATTTACAAGATAATCTTTTTCTAGGCAAAGAGAAGCCTTTACAAGACATCTTTTTTCTAAGCAAAGAGGAGGCTTTACAACCCAATCTTTAAAGGTAAAAAGGAGCCTTTCGATTCTTTTTATGGCAAAGAGGAGCCTTAACAACTTTAAGCAATCTAACAATTTAAATACTCCTTTTCAAGTGACTAAGGACACTTATGAATGTATTTCACTTAAATAACAATCAATCTAAGAGTTCCAAAGCTTTAACTAAACAAATGAATGATCAATGACACAATTGAAAGTTGAAACAAACTTAATATGCCAGATTTAATTCACATAAAAAAACTTGTATGATAATGAAGTATAACCTAAATATTCACTTAATCCAAATTTGGACAGATTTAATGAATAGAACAATAATACTTCCAAACTGTCAAATAAGCTTCTAAACAATTATTTTAATATTTAATAACACTTTAGAGACTTAAACAAATAGAAACCACAATTTAGAAGAAAATAAATTTGATTTGGATCTCAAATATATGTATGAAAACACATGAATGAATTCTAGACGGATTTAAGCAGTTTGCAAATATAAACCATAAACAGAAGATATAAGTGCTAAAAAATCAAACTAAAAATACATAGATAATCCTAAGATCATAAACAAACCAAACACCACAAGCTTGCACACCCATAATTGATTTGTATTATCAAAATATGAAGTTAACACAAGAATAGAAAAATAGTAATAGTTTAGGTGTACCTGGAGAATGATTTTTAAAGAAACTCATATAGACTTAAAAAAATTAGAAAAAAATATTTAAAACACTTTAGGATAGTTTGGAAATTAGAAAATAATTTGTTCATGATTTTGTAAACTGATTAAAATGCCCAGAAACATGTTGCAAGTTAACATAGAAAAATCTAAATAGATTCGGCACTTCTAAAGTAAACAGACTTAAAACATAAGATATATTATTTTAAAAATAAAAACAAAAACAACCTCTATAAACTATATGAAAATATAAAATCATAAAATTAGAATTTTTGAAACAGATTTCAGTGTTGAAAATCAATATCTAAGATAGATAATAACAGACAAAAACAGATTTGATATATTTGTGTGTTTATGTTCTAATTAATCAATATAATCACTCTGAAAATTCGAAACTATGATCAATCATAATCATACACACCTAATCTAATAGAAAATACAAATTTCACAATTTATAAAACATATTTAATATGATAGGAATATAGGAAAACTGAAACAGTCTAGAGAGAGACAGTTTATAGAGATAGTTGATCTATAAATTTTGTTTTTGAGAGCAAGAAAATGAGATTTGAGAGTATTGAGAGGTCTAGGAGGTTGCTATGTTTAGTTCTATTTCTGCACATATTTTTTCTTAAACGAATTAGGGTTACACTTGAATTAATTCCAGATAAGGAAAAAAGGAGCTTTTGGAGACAACTTTGAGTAATCTATCTTTTTAAAGCTTAATAAAATCTTTAAGTGCTTAAAAAATGAAATAAAATTCTAGCACACTCTTAATACCCTAGGAACAATGTGTATGATAATTTTGAATCAATAAAAAATGATTTGGGTACTGAAAAATTAGATTGAATGATGAAAATTAAAATGTGGACAGATTTGATGCATGTTAACAAAAGAGCTTAAACCAAACGAATTTCAATTCTAAAAATGCAAACAAATGACTCAAGCAATTTTTAATTATCTAAATATTGAATAAGACTTCAAATAAGATTTACAAAATAATTTTAGACCATATGAATAATAAAAATAGTTTAATGACTATGTTATGAAACTTTATGTCACATTTAAAAAACTATATGTAATGCATGATCAAAATTGAGCCCCTAGATCAATTGGACAATTAATGAAACTTACAATTGCATGCAAATACCCTAATTAAGGTCTTGTAGCTTCCATATGTTTTGTTCTTTCTTTAGTTTCATCTTAGTCCTTCAAACTTCAAACTTTACATATGAAATCATCTTGAAATAACCTATTTTTTAATTTCGCCATGCAAACTCAAATCATTAGTAATAATGATGTTTTGTTATCATCAAAATTAATATTGGAACCTCATTTGGTTCAGCAACTTCTTCTTAGAAAAATTTTGTTGTGGAGTGATTTGGCCTTATACAATTTTGTGAGGTGATCCCATATTTCCTTCGGTATCTTTTGCTCCTCTATGTCGAATAATACTCCATCTGCTAGTGTTAGATGAAGATTAGCTCAAGTATTTACATCAATCTTGTTCCACTTTTCATCTGTAAACTTGGCTGATCTTTCACTAATGGCCAAACAATTATCTTTCCTCAGAATTGCCGTTATCTTCAATTTTCACAGTGAGAAATTACTCCAGTTGAACTTTTCAATTTCGTACTTTAGTGCCATTGTTTCAATCACGATTGCGTTATGAATAGTACTTTCAGAAAGGTGAATAATAATCTAACTTATCTTTTAATGTAGATGATCCACTTTTAGTGGCAATCATAGAACATACAATAAGTAGATATATACACCCAAGGTTGGCCCTAATACTACTTGTTGAGAAAAATTGAACTTTAAATAGAGTAGGATCGTAACTTAAACGAAACTGAAAATAATAAAGATAAAATAAACATACAGATTTTATGTGAAAACCACTAATTTAGGGTAAAAACTGTAAACAAGGATAGAAAAGATTCACTACTAAAAAACTGGAGAATTATAATGAATAAACTAAACTCACAAAAAATACACAAAATATTTTGTATTTTTCTTTCTTTTCTTTCCCTCATTCTCACTTCTCTCATTTTATTTTTCTGCATGAATTTTGCTTTGCATCTCTAATTTTTTTATTGGCAGGAGAAGCTTGACTAGCCATTATTGACTTATGTTTTTGACTTTGATAGGCACCGAATCAGTGTCTACCAAGCCGTTTTTGTTGACACTACAGACCAACAAAAGATTATCGACATTGAACAAGAACAGTTTCCTACACCTACTATGAAACTGAAAGGAAGCAGCACTAGCAATATTTGCACTTATTAAGCAGACCAAAAACGGTGAAAAGATATGAAAACAAGGGATTCTCTTGCCTCAATCCTCTCTTAACTTTGAAGTATAGAGTGGGTTCATCATTGACAGCAATGCTAAATGAGATAAAAATAAAAAATAAAAAATAAAAAATAAAAAATATCAAGCAATCTTTAATTAAAGGATTAACGGTTATTAATCGCTTTTAATAATTTAAATATTTTTAAATATATAAAATTATTTAAATTATTTGATAATTAAAAAATTCCCTTTATTAAATTAAACAATATCTAAAAGGGAAGTTCTTACCGTGGGTGTGCGGCAAAGCACAAAACCTCGCTCTCTACAAAACTCTTTTTTTCACTACAAAATTTCCTTGTTTTAATTTTACTACAAAATTTTTGAAGGATTAAGAATTATTCAATTTAAATATAACTTTATATATCCTAAACTTATTTTTATTATTTAATTTCAATTAAATCTAAATAAAATAAGTTGACAATTTACATTTAATAAGTTACTTTACCTCATCTGAATTCCATGGCAGCGCTATCATTCGATCCACCAGATTACTCTTGATACAGAGACAGCAAATTTCAGTCAGTAGTGTCTCCATACGGTCTTTCCAGGATCTTTTATCAATCCAATATAGAAACTGATCCAATGGGAAGGAAACCTAAGAATAACAAGAATATCTGCACACTGGGATATATAATTATAAAGAAAAATATTAGAAAGGATACAATTGCTTGCTTTGCAACCACCAAAGCAGAATTTCCATGCAAAAACAGTATATCGACATCAGTTTGAAGACTTTCAAATTATCCTAGACATAAAAATAATCTCTTCTCTGGCCAAACGTAAGTGTTCAAAACGTTCAAGGAGACTTAATCTCCCCAAGTTCTTTCATTTAGTGTCTTTCGTACAAATGTCTTTGTGAGTGCTTTTGCCTTTATTGCATTCCATCTTTTATTTTAAACTTGAAATTTTGTTTTCGTACTATACTCACGTAGGGATACTCTGCATCCATTTACGTTATCAATATGACATATAATTGGGTATATGACGACGCTTTTTGACGATTACTGCTACACATATATTCGTCTAAGGTAATGTCCGTAGTTTTCCTTTTCCTTTTTTTTTTTTCTCCCCTTCTTCCCATCCACATGTTTTTGGGACTACCCTACCAAGAAGAATGCTTCACAGCCTTGTATAAATACGACGTGAAACTCAATCTAGAAAAATATACATTTTGTCTAGGAACAGGTACATTCCTCCAATTAATAGTAACTTGCAAGGGAATGTGAGTAAATCTATAGAAAATTAAGACTTTCTTTCATATGAAACCCCTAAATATGTGAAGGAATTACATAGTGGGTATGTAGGATAGCAACCCTATCAAGATTTCTGTGAAGATTAATTGATCAAGAAATCATTTTTCAAGATATTATGAAAGCCAAAAGAATTCAAGTGGATTAGAATGTGGCAATAGGCCTTTAACTAATTAAGGACTCGTTTATTTTTGTTTTTGGTTGTTGATTTTTATTTTTATTTTTTAAATATAAAAATTGATAAAAACAGTACAAAATATCAAAAAATAACACATAAATATAATACAAAAACTTAAAAAATAATATAAAAACTCAAAAAATACAAAAAAATTGATTAAAATATACCAAAACAAAAATAGAAAATAAAAATAGAAAATAGAATCAAATGAACCCTAAGTAAATCGTCATACATCTACATAATTATTTCGGTTGTGTAAAATTGTCAAAGGCTTATAAATTATTTAAGATATTATAAGGGCTAGAATTGAATTATCTAAAATTGGAGATGGCAGTCTCCTCATCAACGTGAGAACACCAACACCCTATTTTCAGGCACACTGTATTAGTGCATGAACAGATTTTTTTTTTTAATCAAGGCAAGTGTTTCACAAATTAAATGTATCAGGAAGACTTGTGAAATGATCAATTGGACTTGGAAGTTTGACATGAAGTACATCCTACCAAGCTCTTTAAGATCACAAGTTATGGTAGATTTTGTACACGAAACACCCCATAAAAAATAGAAAAAATGATAATGACGAGCTAGCTTTGATAATGTAGATAGAAGGATCCATTGGAGACGGGGGAAGCAACACATGATTATGTTTTGAAGGGCCAATAGAAATAGTCATATAGTATGTAGTTTGTGATCGATTTAAAATGTCTGACAATGAGACTTAATATGAGGGGATGTTTGGTTTAGTTTTTTATTTTTATTTTTGTATGTCTTTTTTAGTTTTTGTGAATTTTTTTCGATTTTTATACCATATTAGTATATTATTTTTTTCAGTTTTTATACTTTTTTTTCTCCAGTTTTTAAGTTAAAAAAACAGAAACTAAAAATCAAAATAAAAAGTCTTACCAAACATGTTCTAAAATGTTGATGTTTGAGTTGATGTTAGCGTATGGACTATAAATCAGGCTTTTAATCCTAAGATCAGATCCACAACTGGTAGTAAAACAACTCAATAACACGCATTAGGTAAAGGAAGACAAACTAGCAAAGTAGAAGAAAAATTTAGGCAAATGATTGAAAGCATACATTCAAGTATTGAATTGCTACCTAGATAACAAAATTATAATGTTAGCTATCTATTCGAAACGGGAGCCAACAAAGGTGTCATGCCTTGAGAAATCTTCTATAAAGAACCAAAAAGAAAAAATAAAAAAGAAAAATAGTTAACCCAAATAAATCATTTAAATGCCATTAAAGAGGAGTGAGCAAATTGGAGATGTCTAATCAAAATAAACCTAATAGAGGGGAGATAACTTTCAAGGTAATTTTTTTGGATCGATCACAAGATTAGAACATTGTTAGAATTAGAACTTATACATCTTTCTTGATTCTTGTTTGTTGCTACCACTATCAATCCTTCTCAATCCTACTTGTTCCAACTTTGACACCCTTGATTATGATATTGCTTCTAAGTTCCAACCTTGGTTAGTCAGTCTATCCAAAACTCTACTATCATTCACACTAATTCCAACATTGATTGACCAAACTTCCAAAAGTAAGATTTTTAAAAATTTTCAAACTCTTTCAAATATCAAAATATGTTTCTTTTGCCAAAATTTGATTAATTTTAAAAGTTCTCTAAGAGCATTTTGATACATCCAAATAGTTTTCTTTAAAAAATTTCCAAATTTTCTCTTAATTATGGCATTGTATATACATTATGTACTAAGTAAAAATAATCATGCAATGATTTAGCCATAATTCCTAGAAATTACCAAAATAAGATTACTAGAAGGAGCACAATGTTTTGATCAAATCTTAATGTGTTTGATTCATTCTTATTATTTACTTTCCACTTGAATTATACATGTGCTCCACTTTGCTTATTTTCTTTGTCTTTTGATTACTTAACCGATGTGATTTGGTCTTTTCCCGCTTTATCCTTCCATTAAACTTAATATTTTACATATTGATTTACTAATGTTCCTAAGGATGAAAACATTAGTAGTGACATTTTTTATTATTAAAACTATAAGTTAGAACCTCGCTTAGTCCAATAATTTTCCTCCTTGTAATGATAATAAAATATTTTGTAAGCTCTCTAGCACCTAAAATGAGGGTGAATTGAGTGTTTTAATAATTTCTTACTAAATTAAATAAACTTAACCACTTAAATTAATTTTGTCCATATGAAATTTCTAAATCAAAATTCAACTTGAATAGAATGCCAATGCTTATACCAAATTGTTCAAATTCAATTAATAATAAAATAAATACCAAGTACATAAACTAAAGAGATAAGGAAAGATGACACACAATCAATTTTTATAGTAGTGCGATCAAACCTCTTAGCCTTATGTCTACTCCCTATATTTAATGTTGGAATTTTACTAATCAAATCGTTTTTAGGATAAAAAGTAACCCTTATACTTCAACTTTTCATAAATGAGATGAAGACGAATGTTTATAATCTTACCTTAGGGTAAAAAGTAATCCACAATGTCTTGATTTAAAGGGTCAACATAAATCTACAAACATCTTGATTTAAAGGGTCAAGAGGAATCTATCTAAACAACAATCTTCTTTACTAAAGGTGAAAAGGAACTCCTTTATCAAAATCCAAACTCAACAAATTTAATTTTATAATTAACGCCTCACAATTAATCCCAAAATCAAGCTTTTAAATCTTGCACCGCCTCCCAAATAGAGCTTGATAAAAAACAATACTTAAAAGGGCTCAATGAATGCAATAAATGCAACCAAATCTAATACAATCACCGATCATTTCTCTAATGCTCATACAAAGTATAAACTAATGCAATTCACATTCAATTTCCAAAGAAATTCAAAATTTCTTTATCCTAGGTAAAGATCAACCTATTAACTATATTTTAATGGAAAAGAGAAATTGTTATCAAAAAAAGAAAATCAATCAACAAAATCAAAGACTAGCCCTAAAGTAGAACACAAATTACATCTTCAATGGTATGGCGTTTCTTGTAAAGCTAAATTTATAAAACATTTTTGAAGCTTTTAGCCACTAAAAATCAATATATCATGACTCTTAGGATCTTTATAAACTAGAATCCAATTAATTAAAACAACATGTTATATTAATTCTAATAAGTGGCCCATGTACTTTATAGTTTGAGTCCAATAGAATTAGCCCAAGATGATGTTTATTAAGCATTTAAGCCATTGGGCTCAAATAGGTCCAAGACCCTTTCCCTTTCTATTTTAAACAGAAAACATTACTGTTGTTTTGAATTATCATATTAAAAAAATAACAGATAGAATTGTTCTCTACCATATGAGAAAAACGTATAGAAGAAAAAGTTTAGAGGAAATAAACATTCAGAAGAATTTCAAACATCATGGATTTATGTTTGATTTACAATGTTATAATTAATCTTAATAAATGCTTTCAATAGTATCAGAGCCTTGTTTGAATCACATGAATGTTGTCTGTTGTGTTTCTTAATTGTTTTGACATTATTTAGACAATGTTGTATATGAAAAAAATGAATCTAGTAAAAACAACAAAAAAATTAGTTTATGGTTTGATTGTTTTTCCTCTGTGTTTCCATGTTCCTCTGCAAAGTTTGTATTTTGCAATGAAATTTTCCCTGTGTTCATATGAAAGCAGAACAACCACTAAGTTGAAATGGTGTAATATTGTTGAATGTGGCCTTACAGAACTGAAAATAAATTGGAGTTCAAACACTGGTTCATGAATTAACGATTCCCTTTGGTTTTGTTTGAAAGTTAAATGTATGATTAAATTGAAATAAGGGGATTTTCTTTTGGTTTTATCATGTAAAAGAAGAGTAAGAAACATCGAATGTTAGAGTGAGAAAAGACGGTTTTAATGTGAGAAAACTTAGTTTTTTGTTTGATTTGGCCACCAAAAGGATTTATGGTGGTATTAATCAGTGTAGGTTGGGGAAAGATTTGGTTTTGGAGTTAAAACCATGAAAGAATCGATGCTAAAATGCAATTAAAAAAAATGAAAAGAGGAACGAAAAATACAGAGGAAACATGCATCTGGAAGAGGGAGGTGAGGTGCGTGCTCACTCGTCAGATGGATTAGAGGGCAACACACGCCCGTCACATCCATGCTGGGAGCGGGCTTCTAGGCCTGGTTCTGGGCGCCCATCAACATCCATGTTGGGCTTGTTTCTGGGCTGTTGGACCTGTGTAGTGGTCTTTGGGCCATCAGAGGGTTAAGTTGGGTGCTAAATGATTAAAATTAGACCTATACTTAAAATTATAGAATTTCTTTTTTTATTTGGTCTTTCAAATAGTTATGGTCAAAATTAAGGCTTTAATTTAGGTTTATAAACCCTTATTATAGCATTGTTAGTTTGAATCCTAATTGATTAAGTAATTAATGAAGTGATTAATTAATTATTTTTTAGCATAATATACTTTTGGAAATTAGTGCCATATTATATGTTTAATTGGTATTTTGAATATTTTATATTATACCATATTTGAAATTAAATTTTCATATTACATGTTTGCTTTTATCCATGACATTATTGTAATTTTAAATAGTTTGTTAGCCACCAAAGTGACCAAACTAAGTAAATTAAATTTATTCATGTATGATAATTATCCAATTAAATGTTTATTGCATAGAAAGCTTGTTAGTCACCAAAGTGGTCTAACTTGGAAATATTTTTTAAACATTTAATTATTAATTTTCAATTGTTCATATTGATATGACGCTATTAAATGACATAAAAGATTTTATTGAACAATTAAGATCATTAATTATAACGCTAGGAGGTCATCCAAAGGTGGATCATTGCTTATGATTAATGACATTAAGGGACTTATCAACATATTTAGTTAATGTGATTGTATTTCCAAAGATAACATGCATATTGACTAGAATATGATTGATTGTCCATGATAGTGAATTTTATTGGCATCATTATAAGTTACAACTATGTATTTAAATGTCACCCAAATGAGAATTTAGATACATAATTAGAGTTATATGTTAATCTAAATCCATTTAAGTTTACTCAAAGCATTAATGCATGAGCTATATGTTGTGTTTACATCATCGACTAATTTGTTCACTTTAGGAAATGGGCTTGTCAAATTCAATAGTCTGAACTATGTGGATTGGTCTGAATAAATCCAGTTTCAACTGGGTGTAATGGATTTGGATTTGGCCATAATTTTATATGCAAGGCCTACAGCTATAACTGAGATTAGTTTTGAAGTCGACAAGTCTTACTATGAGGTTTGAGAACGATCTAATAGGTTGAGCTTGAACTTGATGCGAATGATGATTGCAAATAATATTAAGTCATCAATGCCTAAGATGGACAATGCAAAGGAGTTCATGTTGAGACTTAAGGAATACTCCCAATCAGAAATAGTTAACAAGTCCATTGTAGGGACATTAATGAGTGAGCTAACGACCAAGAAGTTTGACTAGCCTCAGCCCATTCATGATCATGTAACTCATATGTCCAACTTAGCTGCAAAACTGAAATACATGGGTATG
The DNA here is from genome assembly GCA_028565735.1 of Pinacopodium congolense. Classification (NCBI taxonomy): domain Eukaryota; kingdom Viridiplantae; phylum Streptophyta; class Magnoliopsida; order Malpighiales; family Erythroxylaceae; genus Pinacopodium; species Pinacopodium congolense. Next base: position 10,572 of record JAOXYD010056561.1, read on the forward strand.
GATGTGAGGGAGTCCTTTCTGGTATAGTTCATTATCAACTCACTTCTTCTTGGGTTCGACCAGTTCTAGGTGAACTACAACACCGCTAATAAAAAATGGAACCTTCAGGAAATTAAGGCTATGTTAGTTCAGGAGGAAGGGAGATTGAAGAAAATGAAGAAGCACTATATTCATCTCATATTTCATCAAGGAGCTAGTAACAGTAAGAATAAACCAGGGAAAAAGGGTAAAGATAAGGATAAGGCTCCTAGCAAAGTCAATGAGAGTCAAAACCATAAAGACAAGAGGTGCCATTTCTATAAGAAACTTGGTCACTTCAGAAAGGATTATTTGAAACAAAAGGCTTGGTTCGAAAAGAAAGGTACATACTATGTTTCAGTATATTTTGAATCAAACCTTATTGAAGTACCTAAAAATATCTTGTGGTTAGATTATGATGCAACTACTCATGTGTCACATATTTTACAGGAATTCCTTTCAATCCAAACCATAAGAGGAACTGAAAAGTTCTTGTATATGGGGAACATAATGAAGGCACAAATAGAGGGCATTGGTACATGCAGATTGATCTTGGACACTGGGTGTTACTTGGATCTTGAAAAGTATCTTTATGTTCCTGAATGTGCTAGAAATTTAGTTTCTGTTGCAAAGTTGGATGATGTAGGATTTCAATTTAAGATTGGAAATAGTGTTTTCTTGTTGTATAAACATAAGTACTATTATGATTCAGGTACTTTAATCGATAGTTTATACCGTTTCAATCTTGATGTTGATTTTGCTGAGTCTCTGTATCATGTTGATCATATTATAAGTAATAAACGTAGTGCACATAATGAGTGTTCTGCTTTTTTGTGGTATAAAAGATTATGTCATATATCAAAGGAAAGGGTACATAGGTTAGTAAAAAATGAAATCTTACCTTAATTGAATTTTACTGACTGGGATATATGTGTGGATTGCATTAAAGGAAAGCAAACTAAACATATATCAAAACATCCAGTCACAAGAAGTAGTGAATTACTTGAATTAATACACACTGACATCTGTGGTCCTTTCGATGTTCCTTCTTGGGGCGACGAAAAATATTTCATTACCTTTATCAATGATTTTTTACGATATGGTTATATCTATCTGCTACATGAAAAGTCTCAATCTGTAAACATCTTAGAGGTGTTCATAAACGAGGTAGAGAGACAGCTAAATAGAAAGGTAAAGACTGTGAGGTCTGATAGAAATGGTGAATATTATAGAAAATTTGATGAAAGTGGATAATGTCCAGGTCCATTTGCAAAATTTCTTGCAAATCGAGGGGTATGTGCGTAATACACAATGCCTAGTACACCTCAACAAAATGGTGTAGTCGAAAGACAGAATCGTACTCTTATGAATATAGATAGGAGTATGTTAAGTTATAGTACTGTACCTTTTATCGTTGTGGATGCATGCATTAAAGACTGTTGTGTATCTGTGTAATAGGATTCCTAGTAAGGTAGTTTCTAAGACGCCTTATGAACTGTGGACAAGAAGGAAACCTAGTTTACGGAACCTTCACATTTGGGGTTGTTCGGTAGAAGTAAGGTTGTATAATCCACATGAAAAGAAATTTAATTTGAGAACCATTAGTGGTTATTTTATTGGTTATTCTGAAAAGTCAAAGAGGTACAGATTTTACTGTCTTAACTATAATATGAGAATAATTGAGTTTGGTAATCCTCAGTTCATTAAGAATGGTCAAATCAGTGGGAGTAGGGAACCACGAAAAATGGAGATTGAAGAAAGTCACGTTGAAACTTCTCCATCAAGTGTTATTTCCCCAATTATTTTTCCTCTTGTTGCATCACAGATATGCTACATACAGGCACAACACATAAATGTTTCAACTTCACAAATTGAACATGTTAATGAAGAATCGGTTTTAGACGCGCAAGTTATACATGATCAAATGATGCTACAAGAAATAGCATTATGATGGTTTGTAAGGCAAAGAAAACTAGCTATTTTGAGTGACTATGAAATTTATTCCCTTGAACATGAATGTGACTTGAGTATTGATCAGGATCCAGTCTTATTCAAACAAGTCATGGAATGCAACAATTCTAAAAAATGGTTCAATGCTATGAAAGAAGAGTTGAAATCAATGGATGATAATAATGTCTGGGAATTATTTAAGTTATCAGAAGGTGCAAAGCAAGTGTGTTGCAAATGGGGTTTTAAGAACAAATATGACTCACCAGGCAACATTGAAAGGTATAAAACCAGACTTGTTGCCAAAATTACACTCAAAAGGATAGTATTGACTATAAAGAGACCTTCTCTCCAGTTTCAAATATGGACTCTTTAAGAATTGTTATGGCTTTGGTGGCTCATTACGATTTAGAGCTTCATTAAATAGATGTAAAGACCACCTTTCTAAATGGTGACTTAGAAGAAGAAGTGTATATGGACCAACCAAAAGGTTTTAAAATCACAGGAAAGGATAAGTTAGTGTGTAGACTAAAGAAGTCAATATATGGACTGAAACAAGATTCTCGACAATGGTATCTGAAATATAATGATACCAT
>JAOXYD010056572.1:0-13132 GCA_028565735.1 Pinacopodium congolense
CCCTGGTTCTCCCAAGAAAAGTTCCCCTAGTGCTATGCTTTCTCCTTGCAATCTAGTCTCTACGATTTGAGATCTAGGTGTTCATGTGATTTTCCCCTATTAAGTCAATGGTTTTTATTAACTTGACTATTTTTCCTTCGATGTCATTTCCAGGATTTTCATAATGGGTGTTTTCTTAAGTAAGTGAGAGCATTCCAATTGAAAAAGAATGGGAAATTTTTTTTTAAACTTTCTCTTATGAAAGCTCACCTAAATTCCGAACAGAGTACGGAAGAGGAGCAGTGTGACGGGCCCCTTAACAATCTAATCAAGAAACTCGACCTTATACTTATCAAAGGTCATTTTCTAGTTATATATTTTATATAGTTATAAAGAATTTATATATCCAATATTCCATTCAACCATTGATTTCCAACCAAAAAGAAAGTCTTTAGATAAGGAAGTTCTTTTATTTATGTTTTTTTCATATTTTTTCAATGCTAACTAGACAACTAAAGTTTCTTTTTTACTTCTGCTACTTCGACTCATGCCAAGCCTATCCCGACCACTACCCTTTTGATAACTCTCGGAGTTAGAAAGATAGAACAACTTAGGTCAAGTATACTACATATATTCTTTCTTATATGACAATATTAGAGCATAATATTCTCTCCATGTATTAATTGAATTCATAGTTCTCAACTCCATCATGATCCAAAAACAATTTTTATCACATGCAATGCACAAAGTTACAAAAGGTAATCTAATACACATAATACCGAGTATTAAAGTTATTATACATAGTTGTCATGTCCACATAGTGAAGGGTGATCAAAATAATAGAAAACACACCACAAATTGAACTTAAAGTAGAATTTAGAAGTCCATCTAGTCTTTTTACATGAGGATAAACACCTTGTCATGATTGACTTCGATTACTCAACCAAGGTTCTCCTTTTTAACTTCTTCGAGATCTCATCAATCTTTTTTACGAGAAGGTGAACATTTTATCGTGAGCACCCCCAATTACTAATCTAGAGCTCTCTCGAAAATGATTCCTAGCACCACTCATAAACTTCAACCTTTACATTGGTTTAAAACTAGTGGAGTGAAATTTACTCACTTGATTCCATAACACGAACACTTTTTATACATTGTTTTTAGAATCCTATTTCTAAACTCATATCTTAAACCATATATATGATTCTTAAACACATAACATCATACATATGGACTGCAAAAAATATATTCAAAAACTCAAAAGAAAAAGAAAAATTTGAAGTTAGTGATCATTTTCAGAGTTGATCAAAGTTCATCAAATTAAAAAGATTAATTGCTTTTAAATGTCACAATCAATCTAATGATTAAATTTCAAGATCATTCTCAGCTAAAATATTTAAATTGTCACATTTACACTAATAATAATTCTAGTACATGAAAATATAAATTGCTTCCTACCCCCACACTTAAATGGGGCATTGTCCTTATTGTCCTAAAAATAATGAAAAATACATATGAGGATGGAAACAAGAGTATTCACCTAAAAAGCAGAGACCATGTCAACTTTGGTAAGAAAGATGATAGCTCCCTCTTGTCTTTCTAGAAATAAAACAAGCAAAATAAAGCATGTAAAACACTCAAACCAAAACAACCAAAACATGTTTAGAAAAGAAAAAAAACACACAAGTTAAAGGATAAGGATGGGGTTCCTCCTAACAAGCACTTGTTTAATGTCATTAGCTTGACCTTTAATCATTCTTGTCTCATCCAACTTCGAAAAAAAACTTGAACTCAACATGTGAAAGGTGTGAACGAGCGAATGCGCTAGCCAAATCCACCCTTGCAAGTAGCTCATAATCAACTTGATGTCATATATCATTGAAGATGTTGAAATTGATAGTTTGTTCATTGTACTCAATCATCAACTCTTCCTTTTGGACATTAATCAATGCTTGGGATGTCTTCAAAAATGGACTCCCTAATAGGATGGAAGACTCTTTATCCTACATATCCATAACATAAAAGTCTGTAAAAAGCATAAGATATTTAACCTAAACCTAGAAATCCTCAAAGACCCCCTTAGGGTTAGCATCAGAGCCATCAATTAAATAGAGAATAACATGAGTAATCTCTAAAAAACCTAAATTAAGAGCTTTAAAAATAGATAATGGCCTTATATTCACAAAAAGCTCCTAAGTCTATTGTTGAGAGTAATTCACAAAATAAAAACTACTACGAGTTTTACGCTCAAAATCGCAAGTATACGGGTTGTACTTGAAGTAAAGAACGGATATCGATCCCACGAGGATTGTAATCTAGTCACCCTATTAATTTCTCTTACACTTTGTTCAAGAAATCCAATTAAAATAGAAAAACAAATAAATGAGACAGACGCAAACAGATTTCGGAGCAGGAGCGAGCAATACAACCAATCGTAAACACAGCAAACAGAAAATTCAGAGAAAAACACAAATTTTAAGCATAGAATTTGTCGTTATCCTTATTTGTTTCCCTTTGATTAATTAATCTAATTTATATTTGGTCCAATATTTTCTAATATTTTAACTACCCTCTCTCAAGGTGTAACTAAATTTCACTAATTAAATAAATTTATGATTAACTTTGGGATCTCTTGGCATGCAAAGCCTTTCCTAAATCTTTAACTAGATATGAATCTATCCTATAGGCAGTATATTAATTTATCGAAATCTCTTCCTAATAAATCAATACCTTGTTTTCTATAGGTCTATTAAATGCTAACTCTCGTTGTACATTTAACACAATTACCCAACTCACTCTCTCGATTTGTTGTAGGGTTTAAGCACAATAAACAACACAAATATTTATAAAATTAAATTAATAACCAAAGGGTCCCAAATAATTCAAAAAAAAAATCCTAAAAATATTTTATCCACACATAATAATAAAAATAAATTCTATCAAGTCTATATTCATGAAAATGAAAAACATAATAAAAATAAAAGTAAAATAAAGTAAAAAATAAATAAAAATAAATCTGAAATTAAAAACATAAACTTGATGAACTTGAAGTTTGAAGTTTGTATGTGTGTTACTCTTGAAATCTGTCTCCTCTTCAATCTAATTTTACTGTCCCACTAGTTCAATTGCATCTTCTCTGCCTCCTCTTTTCTGTCCGCTACCCTATCCCTTTGCTTGTGTTTTTTTCTTCTCTCCTTTTGTCTCATTCTACTTTTTGCTTCTTATTTGCTCTCTAAGTTTTCTTTCTGGATGTGCTGCTGGGTCTTTTGGATTGTGCTTGGAAGGGCTTGGAGCTTTGCTTGCTGCTGGACTGGAGCTGCTTTTGGAGTCTGGCTTGCTGGGAGAGGATGGAGCGAGCTGGAGGCTTAGAGAGGAGGAAAAGGGCTGCTGCTGCTGCTGCACGTGGGACCCAGGAGAGCAGCCCAAGCAATAATGGCCTGCAGAGGCGCTCTAGCGCGAGTGGGCTCGACTTGGGAGAGAGGAGGGACAGGCTTGCAAGCTAGACGTGACCCAGGGGGTGAGGGTCGGGCAAGCACTAGCGGGTCGCGGGGCACAGGCTTCTGGGTGCCAGCGGGTTGGTCTTCGAAGCAGGCTTGGTTCGCGGGTCAGGCGACGGGCTGGAGAGCTTGGCTGCACTGCGTCTGGTTTGGGGCTATCCTCCAGGCTTCTGGACGGGCTACATGGGTTTGACTCCTTCCAGCCCTTTGTTCTTCTTTCTTTTTTTTTTCTTTTTCTATTATTTTTTCAAATTTAATATTTTTTAAAATTAATTTACGTACACAATAAATAACTACACCAATAAAATTTAATTCTAACCCAACATTAATAATTAAATAATAATGAAAATATAAAACACAAATAAAAACACTTAAATAAACAAAACTTACTCCAAATTAATACAAAACACAACCAAAACAATAATTAAAATTATACTAACTAAAAACACATAAAACAAACATTAAAACACAATAATAAGAATCTAATATGCAATAAACACATGCAAAACACATACAAAAATACAATTATCATCTATAACGGCCTTGTGTTTTTTATTATGTTGGGAATGATATCAAAATCTGTATGTTTAGGTGGTCACCGGTAGTTCTACCCTCACATGAGTCTTTACCTAATCCTTCTTCTCCAAATTCTACATTCTCCACTACTTTAAAAACTCCTTAGTAGCTTCAAGTTGAGGTACAGTTAGCTTTACCCTATAGAAATTGGTTGAGATTACTTGCTTCTCATCCTTCCCCTTCTGTTGCTTCTTCTTCAACACTTGCTTCTCGTCCATCTTCACTCAGCCCTTCCTCTCTGACAATCTATTATGAAAAGGAATTGAAATAGGGTTAGGAACGAAAAGTTTGGATCACATACCTTAGGGGGCATCAAATACTCCTTCTTTTCTTGCACTTTCTTCGTTTCTAACTACACCTTCTCTTCTCACATAGTACTCCATACCAAGATGAAAAATACATTCTCTCTAAAATTCCTTGTGGGTTTTTTAGGATATTCCTTGTCGCCCATTGTAACTGAAGAGTACCTGTGGCTAGATCGTTCTCGATCTCATCTAAGGACATGCCTTCAGCTTGTGGTGGTAGAGGTGGAGGAGTTATTGGTTATTGTAACTACGAGAACCTAAGCGAAGAGTTATATCCATGTGTGCTACTTCCTTTCTAGTATACCACAAATTTGGATAATCCTTTAACCTCTAATTATGTATGGGGATGTAAGGAACTAAGTGTTTTTATTAAATTTAATTAAGCGCGGAAGCTAAAAAATAATTGAATTATACAAATTAAATAACAACAATAAATTAAATAATTAAATTAAACACATAAATTTAAATGAGAAAAGGGAGGAAGAGACACAACTGATTTATTCAAGTTTAAAGAAATCCACTTGCCCTACAACCAGTCCCTAACATCACTGTTGAGATTTTATTCTTATTACAATCAATAAGAATACACAATACATAATGCACAATACAACCCTTTTTATAAGCTTAAGAATATCCTTTCACTCTCCCATTTATAAAGCCTAGGAACAACATCACAACACTCTCTTTTAAGGCTAAGGATCCTATCACTATTCTTTTTCAAGGCTCAAGAATAACCCCACAATACTCCTAATCACAACGTCACCGAAAGCTCATATACAATCAAGAGTACTCAATAATAAAGTAAAAACACTTTCTATACTTCTTGGATACTTCTCTATACATACATAACACAAAAAACACCTATTTATACTCATTTGAAGACTAAATAGTTGTTGCTCCATCGTTCTTCTCATTTAATAATATATCCATTGGTAATCTACCCGCTGCAGAGTTACCGTTGCATAATCTTCATGTTTGGTTGACTGAATTACCTTATTCAGTTGATCAATGGTCTCATTTGATTGATTTATTGCTTGATTTGGTTGACCTATGCATCATTTGGTTGACCAATGTCCTCATTCAATTGATCGATGTCCTATACAAACTCATTCAGTCGATCGATGCATGTACTGCTAGCTTGCAGTACCACTTGTTGTTTTCATCATATCTTCTTCCTTATTCATCCAATTGACGTCAAATTGGTGGGTAGCTTCTTGACACATTTTTCTAACAGTCTGTAAATGTACATAGCATTTAGAGCTCTAGATATATACTTACTTCCTTTCCCAAGTCAATTGTATTAATTTTAGATCTCAACGGAGCTTGTTCATCCATCTAGCTTCCAAACTTTATACAAACATTAATCAATCCATGAAAAACAAATTCCATTTAGTTCTTAACCCAATTCAACATATTTTAACACAAACAAAACAATAATAATCAAATCTTAAACAATGTTACACAATTATAGACACTCAACACAATTAATTTATCTAGTTTACCAAATTTCCTTAACACACTAATCTAAATAATTTCATTCACTTTATCTACATAATCAATTCATACAACTTCAATTTACATAACCTTTATCTAAAACATCACTCCATGATTACATAAGTGATACAAATTTCACTGAATTACACTTAATTACTTATTCATCACATATACTCCAAATACTAAACAAACCTAACAAACTCTACAAAAATATTAGTAGAAACACTTTGTCATCATCAAAACAAAGGTGGAACCAACCCTTAGTTCAACATTGTGCTATGTTGATTAAGTTTACCTATAAAATTAATTATCTTATTACCACTTATGGTATTTGCTAAAGACAATTATGAATCAATAGCTTATACCTAGTAATTCAACTAGAAATCACTAATAGGATGGCCAAACCTATAAGACAATTTGTAATTCATGGTGTTTAAATGAATTCCAATTCAATCTTAATGTAAAACACAATGCTCAATGAATATTAAGTGACTTCTCACAATATAAACCCATTATCCCTTTAATATCTTCTGACCAAACAATCTTTAGCCCAGCATATGGAAACAAATTAAAACAAAAAATATAGCAAGAAACATACTGAAATTACAAAGAAATCTATTGAAATAAAGAAATAAATATCAAGCCAAATCTAACTAAAGATTAAAATGCCCAAAGCCATTAAAAAATCACACTAATTAAGAAAAAGATATAGAAAAATGTAAATACCACTAATAAAGCTCTAAAAGCACTGTAAATGAAGCTTAACAGTACCTAAACACTGAATTAATGAAATTGAAAGGGAGATAATAACAAAAACCAACTTAAAACCTTAAGAAAATGAAGAAATACAAGGAAAATTAGATGAAAGCTCAAAGAAATTGATGAAGATTCCTGAAAGCCTGCGTTTTATGCTTTGAAATCTCTTTTATAACCTTTTCAATTAGGGTAAAGACAAAGATATGAGAAAGATCTCCTTTTTTTCACAGATAATGTGCTAAACGAAAATTTAAGTTCCTTCAACAGTGGTCTTCTTATCAGCTATTTTAAGTTCTGGGTTATGTCCTCTAATGGTGGTTAGCTTGAACTGTCGTTGATCAATTGCTACTTGTTATGGTCTACATTGACAAACCTTGCTTCATTTTTGCTGAAATTTTTTCCCAAACTTGGTTTTCTAGCAGAGAACCTGTGTCAAAAGATAAAATCTATCATTCAACACATAATGACATAATTTGAGCACTTTTACACAAAAAATAGGAATGAATTCCTATGAAGTCATGTACTAAAACCTAATATAATATATCCTTGTAAAGATGTGATACCAATTTTGAAATGGTTTAGTTATGTTGTTTTTTTTATTTGGGTATCATGAGAAGATTTACCCTTTTTTGAAAAATAATTATGTTAAGTTAAATTTAATGCTTTTGAAATAAAATTGAATTTGTAAGATGATTACTTTGCTACTTTTTCTATTGTATAAAGAGGAAGTGTCCCTTTTTGAAACGTTGAAGTGATATTAGATAAGTTGGGTACTTGTCTTAGTTTTATAGGTCTTTGAGTTTATGATGATCCCTTTTGAGCTTTTACGAGACGGTATTTTTATTTTATCATACTTTTTTTAATCAAAGGGTAGCAAGCTTGATAGAATTTCTCCAATGATTTTTGAATATTTATAAAGTTACATTAGGAAAGATTGTTTAGTATAAGGGAAGAAGATGTCATACTTTTTTTTTATGTGCGAACTTTTTGATGATTAAAAAAACAGGGAGAAGGTGTATAAAATTAATTCAAGGGACGTGAAATGCTTATATGTGAGTTTTGTTTGCATTTGATTTTTTTTTGTTAAATGTTGTTAATATCACATGGTTTTTACATTATAAAAAATGAGGAAATTTTTTAATTAAAGGTGGTTCCACCTTTGTTATGATGATGACAAAATGTTACTACTAAAGGTTTTAGTTTTTTTAATGTGTTGATAGGTATGATGTCTTAAGGAGATGTATGTTAGAGCCTTGGAGTGAAGAAATAATGAGAAATACATTTGAAGCTTACATTGAAGCATTAGGGCAAAAGTGCAGATTGATGAAGACCAAGATGGAAATTAAACCACTGTAGATAAAGTTGGGTTTACTTCAACATTAAGTTGATGGACAAAAGATCACTCTCTAAGATAATGAAATTAATAGGTTATGTGTGTAAGTTTTTTTATAAGAGTATTCTTGCCCTTTTTATAGTGTTAAAAGGCTTAATCATGCATGTTACATTCCTGGCTAGTGATTTTTGTATAGGATGCATAACTAAGAGGTGTTGTATGTGATTGTTATGATTGAAAATATTCTTGAATGAATGATTGTATATGATATGAATATTATGAGTTAAATGAAAAAGTTATGACTGATAGGATAAATTAGAGGATTCAAATGAGTTAATAAATTTGATTTTTCTAAAGAATTTGTGAAAAGATGAAGTTGGAAGTGTGAGGATAAGTTATTAGTAAGTTTAATGGTTATAATAGATTATGTTAATATGTTTTATAAAAATGTTGTTAATTGATTCAAGGAAATGTGCATATGTTAAAAAGTGTTTGTTGGTGTAATAAATTGATTGTAATATACTATAATGTGCTTGAACAAGTTAAAAACAGAATGGATCAAATTAAGGTGTGAAAGCCAGTCTAAATAGTAAACTGTTGACAAAATAGGTATACTAATGGTGAGTTCATCACAGACTACAAAATAATAATACCTAACTAGACCTCATAAGGAAGTAGATGGCATGCTAGGTTCGAACAATAAGGAGCTAGAATGTTAAAGCTATTTCAAATGTTGCAAGAAAAAGAAAAGAAAACACCCTGAAGTGATGAAAGAAAAATAAGTTAAGATGTAGTGAAAGTAAATAAAAAGACAAACACAAAGCAGATTTAGAAAAGGTTAACGAAAATAGTAAAGAAATGGCTAGAGATATCTTCAGGATTTTGGGATGATCATTGATTATCGAATCTAAGTAAGAGGTACTCTAGTCTTAGTATCAGCCTGTAGGCTCAAATAAGCTCTCAAACCCTCAATTCCTCTAAAGCGAACACAACTAACAAGCACTAGAAATGCCCTTATCTCCATTATAACCTAGAATAATCTCTCTAAGTTAAATAGTGAAGACACATTAGGTACTTAGTAACAACTAACTTGGGCCATCTACTTATAAGTTCGAAAGATGTAACCTAAAGTTATGGGACCTTAGATTAGTTGAATAAGTATGCTAACAAATCCAATTAACCTATTGCTACTTTCTGGAATCACTATAGACTATTACATATCACACACTAAACCCTAGCTTTTAGATTGCCTGGAAGTAACTACTAATTCTTGACATGTAACCTAAGTCCCAAACCATCCTAGACCTAAAACCACTAATTCAAGGCAAGTTCAACTCCATTCTCATAATTTTCATTCTTTCATGCTTCTAATATCTCCAAACCACTAAGAAAACTAACCATATATGTTTATATTGATCCACAAAAGCATTAAATAAAAAAAATCTATATCTAAATTAAGAAACTCATATCTAAAAAATTAACAATAATCAAGGAAATTAAAAATTCAACACTTTACTTAATACAAATTAAGTTTTTTAAGCTAATAGGAAATTAAATAAATCCTAATTACACAAACCCAAATAACACTCTAATTAAAAATTCTGGCATATATAACTTTAACAAAAAATTAAATTAAATGAATTACTTAAGAAAATATATCAATTCTAGCTACTAAGCATAAATGGACTAAAGACACTAAGAAAAAATGAAACTCCATTGAATAAAACTTCACAAAACTTAATTTTTTATCAAAAAAAATATGAAAATGTAGAAATCAAAACTCCAAATAAGTGAAATATAAGCTAGAAAATTTTAAAAAAAAAACCACCATTCAATTTTAAAGAAACATGGTTCCAAACATTGCCAAGAAATTCAAATAAACAATATAAAAGCATTGAATAATGAGTTGAAAATTTCAAGCATTTGGCATGGACAATAAGATTTGAAAATGAAAATGAAAACAATAACCTAGTCTATTGAAATAAGTAGCGACATTAAGGAACAAAGGCCAAGGTTAAAGGAAAACATAAAATAATGGCCAATAAGCAAAACTTACAGCTAAAATCTTAAGGAGAGCCTTCAAGATTTGTCAAAGGCGTCACCACCAAGAGAAGAGTCCAACTCTCTCTCTAGAACTCCTTCTACTATCACCAATGAAGTTGTCCAAGAGATGGTCACTAGCGTCCCCAACAAGCAAGGTTTTTCATGAAAAGTGTTGGCCACTTTCTCTAGCAAGAACTAACCTTTTTTTTTTCTTTACATATTGCTCTCCACTCTCCTAGCTGTTTTTTCAGTTGTCATCCCTCTTCTAGGTTTGTTGTGTCCTCTAAGCCGAGGAAAGAGCCCTCTCTTAAATTGTTGTTATTTCTTTATTTAAGACAACCTCCTTAAGCATTGCCACGTCATTTTTCTCCATGCTTTAAATACCTATGTGCTACGGCATTTTATCACCAAGGAGATTTACTTATGCTGCAAGATTAAACGCTGACCAAGCTACCTTACAAAATGATTTGGCTACTACATTTTGGACAGCTAAGTTAACTCCTTAAATGCATGAGTTGCCTAATGCTCTAGGTGGAAAAAAGGAGCTCCTTATGTGCTCCAATTGATGCCATTTTAGACAGCCTTAAAATCTCTTATCCATGTAATTTTGTTGTCCATATGAAGCTCCTTTCCAATGTTTTTAGTTTGCTTTTTTAATGTGCAGCCACCTCCTTAAGAGCTTTAAGCTTTGGTTCTTGTATAGAAATTTATGGCTCCTTTTATAATGTGTTTTGTTTCTTTTTCTCCAATGGTTTTAAAGCTTTACTTTGTAACACTTGTGCTCTAATTTACTTCAAAAACTCCATGCCTTTATCTTTTCTTAATAGATCCAAGCATTCTCAAATGCCTCATAATGTAGTTCTTTAAGCTCTTGTAGTTATAATTTCCTATGGAGGCTAACTAACTCTAACTCCATGTTATGCTGCTTGACTACCTAATAAGCCTTATGTTCAAGCTCCACCAGAAGATGACACAGTTTCCCAAAGATGATGCAATACGATGACATTCCAATTAGAGTCTTATATACTATCTGGTGGGCCCATAAGGTGTCATTGAGTCGCACCCTCTAATCCTTCCTACTAGGAGTCACTGTCTTTTCTAAAATGGATTTCATATTGTGGTTGGATACCTCAGCTTGCCACCCATCTAAGGGTGACCAGTAGTTGATATTGGATGTATAACATGATATTTCCTTATGAGAGCCCCAATCATCCAATTGCATGATTGAGTCCAATTGTCACTGATGATGCTCATTGGACTACAAATCTGGAGAAAATGATGGAATTCAAAAAATCTACAATCACTTGAGAATGATCAGTTTAGGTGGCTTTTTTTCCACCCATTTCAAATCATAATCAATTACAAGCAGAATATATTGAAATCTAAATGAAGAAGGGAACGAACCCATGAAATTTATGCCCCAAACATAAAAAAAAATCTCATAAATTGAGATGGGGGTTTAAGGAACCACGTGTAAAAGACTTACCCACTGACTGTCATAGATGGGGTATATGATACACATATCCAGCAGCTTTATTACTTCCTTCTTCACTACCTCTATCATCGATGGGTTTGTAACATCCTAATACCCCCTGGAAGGAATACCAAGGCGGTACTCACTCAATTCTCATGCTCACATGATCTTTATCAATTTTAATAATCAATTGCAGAAGCGTTTACTAAGTTGTTAAACATGCATATTCATTTAACATGCAACTGCTTAGTGGAATCTAATAACACATGCATAATAGCTAACTGAATCATGAAGCATTCTTTCATTTCACATCCACCATCACTATCAATGTATAAAAACAAAAGTTTAACATTTAAATACAATTGGGATGTACCAAAAAGAAAATCCAAAATATATCCCAATTATAAGTAAGTACAAAAATATAGAAATTCAAGAGATTTGGCCTTTACTGCAATGCTTGTCCCTTGTCCTTAACACCTTTACTAGTACCTACACGGAGCAAATGCACTGTGCTAAGCTTTCGCTTAGTGGGGGAATAATAACAAGTAATGATAGTTTGCATAGATTGTTTATTACAATCATACTACATGTAGAAACAAGTCATCTCAATATTACAATATCAAAAGAAGCATAGGAGCATTTCATTTTCATGTAAACAATTCAACTATAGCAATTATGGAACACTATAAACATATTTCATATGGTGATCAATTTCATGTAACTCATGCATTCAAACATTTCACTTTCATTCACTTTGGTATGCCTCCTGGGTCATACCTTAATCACATTGTCATTTACTATAATTTTGCATTTCATACTTATCAATTTCTCATTGAATTAGCTCTTTTCTTAATCACATTTACATGTACACATATTTACTGCTTGTCCTTGATAGCTATGGGTTTGGGGATTTGGTTAATCATATCGAATTACGAACACGTTCCGGTGTCCGTTGACACATTAGTGTCGTTTGCCCTTAGGGCAATAGAGCCAGAGGCTTATCACATAACATCTAGGAATAATCGAGCTTTAAACTCTCATATTAAACAAATTACCGAACAGTTGAAACTGTAACAGTTTGAACTTGTAGATTTATAGGAGACCCCTATAGGCATGCCTAATTACCCTGAACTAGACAGAGCAGTGTTGAAAACATTTCAATTTCAAGATCATTTCAAAAGTCAATAAACACATCATTTGCAAAGCACCTAATCATTCACTTGAATAACGCCATGGTATCAAAACTCAATCAAATAAGCACTTTAGCACATAAATCTCATTCACAATGCATAAGCATTCACAATGCATAAGCATTCACACATTCTTTATCGCATTACAAGCATAATGACATTACACATGCCGTTACCTTTATTACCGACTTAACATGCATATACTATTACTATGGTTATATTATAAGATAGTTCTTTTGGAAAAGTATCAAAATCAACTCATTTTGTAAATATCAAAGACTTAACTCATTCTAACACATAATTCAAGCATTTCCAAAGCAAGTAAAACACATCTTCACATCATCGTTCACATAACATATTCCTATTATCCTGAATATTCAATCAGAAACACATTCACAATTCACATTTACAATCATCATATTTAAAATCCAACATATAACACAATAAGCACATAGGTCTCGTATTCACATACAAGCAGCACTTCC
>JAOXYD010056583.1:0-13131 GCA_028565735.1 Pinacopodium congolense
AAACTTAAACCATTAGTGATTAAGCATGTTTTGTTATCATCAAAACCAAGATTGGAACCTCCCTTGGTTCAACACATACATCTTAAATGCAAGTCACAACCAATGGTCATGGAAACATCTTTTCTCTCCTAAACTCAATTCATCGATCTTAGTTCAACAGACAAATTGGAATTAAAGGCATTAATATCAAGATGCCTAGAATTAAATTCATTAATCCTAGGGACCCTCACAAAAGACCTTAGGGTTTAGTCTACACCTAATTTCAATTATGTTACCTAACTAATATTCCAACAATTAAAAGCCTATGGTCAAGGTCTTCTAATCATCTAAAAATCTCACCAAGATGGCCAATCCCATAAAATTAAATATTAAACACTTTAATTAGGCAAAAAATCTCCAATTACATAAAACCCATAAAGCCTAACCCTAACCAATCAAATTAAGCACATAAAATCATCAATAAAATCTAGAATATTAACATAAAACACGCATTCATTAATAAAATCAAGAGTTTATACAAATAAGATAGAAAGAGAAGGGAATAAAACCAATAATTGGTCCAAATTAGTTGAAATCCACTCCTTGAACCCACTTGCAAGCTCTTGGGACTCCTTCCAGCAGCATTAAGCCAAGTTTAAACAAAAGAAAACAAAAACCTAAGCTAAACTAACTAGAAAAGGTAAAAAATGCAACTTCCCTACCCTAGGACGTTTCTCTCTTCAATCTGTTGAATCTCTCCCTCTTCTTGTGTTTTTAGGCCATTTTATACTTTTTGGATGACTCTTAGGGTTTCTGGACTAATGATGCGTCGTTTAGTAGTGATTTAAAACTGATTTTAAGTGAAACACTGCATATATTGCCTTTAACAGTGGGCTAGAGCTGATCAACGACGGGCCGAAAAGGGTGTCGTTGACAGTGCAGATTTCGACCATCAACGACACCCTGATCATCCTTAAATAACACCTTGCTTCCTTTAATGACACCTTGGTAGGATGCCGTTAATGGTCTACAGAATTCGATCTTTTTGCCTTTCTTTAATCCAAAATTCCTCCAAACTCTTCCAATTTACTCCAAACGCCATATATTCCTGAAATCAATAATAATAACTCACAAATGGGAAAAAATAAAGTAAAACATGCTATCAAAATCAATAGAATTCACCCATCAACATGTATGACCGTTACATTAGTATCAATTGATTGATTCAATAATCGATCGACTAATATAATTATGTTTATCAATAGACTGATAAGAATAATCGGGCGACCTATATTTTTAATATTTCAACGCCAATCTCTAGCATTTTGATATCGACTTAATATTATTCAGTACAAACTAGTATTTTTGGTATGGGATAGTATATCGACTCGGTACGGTACGTGGCCAGCATATACTAGATTTTCTGTTAGTAAATCTTGGTATTTATGTTTTTAATGAGAGAGGAAGGAGGAGAGAAAAAAGAAAGGTGAGAAAAAAAGAAAAAAGAAAAAAAATTTAGTGATAATTCTACAAATTTAGAGAAGTTTAGGGGAATTTATAATTTTAGAGAAGTTGGTTTGTAATTTGTTCATTTTGAAAAAATTTATGACTAGTTTAGTAATGGAATAATAGTCACAAAGGTAACTAACCTTTCAAGATTTTTTTTAATTGAGTGACAAATTTTAAAATTTTTTTAATTGAATGATCAATCTTTAAAAAGTTTCAATTAAGGTAAAAATGTTAACTTTGTTATATTCATACCGATATGGCAAACAGATTTTACCATGTTAGTGTCCATGTGTACATTCTCACATTAAAAATTTTCAATTAAATGATCAACCTTTTAAAAAATTTTCAATTTAGTAATCAATCTTCTAAAAAATTTTTAATTTAGTGATCAACCTTCTAATTCATACAATTTAAGTTAAAATTATTTTTTTGCTTATAAAATAATATGTAATTAATACATCAATATTTTATTAAGAAGTATTATATAACGACTTCTAAGTTTAGTTAATAAATATATAACTTATCCCCTTAAAAGTTTAAAAACTATTTTATAAACATTGAATAATTTTAAATTATATTTGGAATTATAAATAATTTTACAATTATATTTTTATGATATTTTTAATAGAATGATTTCAATTATCCAAAAAATTTTACATATAAAAAAATATTTTTGAATAATTGAAAATTATATTTTACAATTGAATATGTCCAATTATATTGTATTGAAAGTATGATTGAAAATATAATTTTTATAATATAATTATAAAATTATTGATAATTCAAAATTATTTTATTTTAGTAATATAACTTTTAATCTTTTGAAGAAATAAGTTATATATTTGTTAAATAAATTTAGAAGTTGTTACATAGTACTTTTAAATAAAATATAGATGTATTAACAACTTGTTATTTTTATAAAAAAAATAATTTTGACTTGAATTAAATAAATTTTAGAAGGGTGGTCAATCAATTAAAATATTACTTATAGCATTGAAAAATTTTCAAAAGGTTGATCTCTAAATTAAAAAATTTTAAAGATGGAGAGTGTACATATAAACATTGGCATGATACTTTTATCATGTGGATGTTGATGTTACAAAAATTCATTTGTCACATCCACATAAACTTAATGAAGTTAATGTTAATATTTTTACCTTAGTTGAAAATCTTTTTAAAGGTTGGCCATTCAATTAAAATTTTTTTAAAGGATTATCATTCAACTAAAAAAATTCTAAAAGGTTAGTCACTTATTTGACTATTATCCCATTTAGTAATTTTAAGAAATTTGGAATGTTAAATGAGAAACTTTGACATGTTTTGGGAAGTTTAGGAAAACTTGAGGATAATTAATAAATTAAAAAATAATTATAGTTTATTATTTATTTTACTTAATTTAATGGAGATTTTTAATAAATAGGTGTTATAGATGAATTGGAAGAAGAAAAGACCAGGAAAGAATAGGAATTCAAAGTTTTTGAAGTTTAGATAAGAGTTAATTACATTGTATCCTATTTTTTGTTTTATATGTAAATGTGAATTTGTGCGAAATATAAAATTTAAATATAATTTATTATATGAAATTTTTTGTAAAAATAAATATTATGAATTGGTGTGAAACAGGAAGATGGAATATATCTTTCTATATGCCTTTTGTGAAATTTACGATTAATGTGATTTTGTGCATCTTCGAAATATTGTGTTATGTGATATTTTATGTAGATTGTAAATAATTAAAATTTTTTGTGTGATAAAGTAAAGATGGAAATGTTGCAAGAAATATAAGCATGATATGGAACTAATCGAGATGGTTAATGTATATGGGAGAATTGTGTTTTGAGTATGATTTTATATAATAATTATATTTCAATGACTTGGTAGAATAGTAATTGACATTGTGAAAAATTAAGTAGAAAGAGAACATAGTTAGTGACTTACTTAGGGCATGCTTAGTTGGATTGTTGGTTGTAGTTTTTGTATTTTTTATATTGATTTTTGCGTGTTTTTTTATGTTATATTATTTTTTAGGGTTTCTATGTTTTTTTTTTGTTTTTATGTTTAGAAAAATATGAAACGAAAATTAAAAACAAAAACCCCACTAAACAAGACCTTAGGTGGAGTGTATTTGATGGTCATGGCACACGTATATGACAAGAATGATGTTGATCATTAGACATGTGTTGAGATATCTTGGGGTAAGGATGTCCTTATAATTTATTTTGGTATTTCAGCGTAGAAATATCCAAGATGCTTCTAGAGTGAGAAGTGTTCTATATAATTCATTATGATGAGGCATGACATTCTAAAATGGGATATATCCAGGATCCCTCTAGGGTGAAAAGTATCCTTTATAATCTATTTATCAATAGATGAGTATAACTTTACTATATTAAGAGAGGCCCTTAAATTAAGAAAAAGTTAAATTGAAAATATAGAAATTGGAGAATTGAATTGAAATAATTTACAAATAAAGTAAGTGATATAAAGCATGATATCAATTATAATGCGATGTGATATGGAATTCGTGATGCTATATATATGTATATCCTCTATTTCGTCTATATAAATTATGTGATATATAACAAATACATTCTAGTTAGTCCTTGTTGAGTTGACAGCTTATTAACAATCTCAGTCGTATAATATAGATAACGAAATGACAAAATATATTGATAAACTATCTAAAAATGACTCCTGTAGTATCTTGCAACAAGCTGAGCAATCTAACATTTTTCTCTAACACCAATCGAAATCTAAAATATCCAAGAACTATTGCATATCTCTTAACAAATATTTGACAAGGAATGGACTGCCAACTCAATAAGGACTAATTATAAAATATCCATTATGTATCACATAATTCATATAGGCGAAATAGAGGATATACATAAATATAGCATCTAGAATTGCATATCACATCATATTACAATTAATATCATGCTTTATATCACTTACTTTATTTGTAAATTATTTCAAATTAGTTCTCCAATTTCTATATTTTCAATTTGACTTTTTCTTAATTTAAGAGCCCCTCTTAACTTAGTAAAGTTATACTCAATGATCTATTGATAAATAGACTCTACATAATAGTTCTCACCCTAAAGATATCATGATTATTTTAGATAATTTATCATTATATTTTGTCTTTTCGATATCTATATTATACGTTTGAGATTGTTAAAATAATTGAATAGATTATTGAATTTATTGACACTAAGAATTGTGATTTTCATTAATGAATATTTGTCTTTTTAATTAAGATCATTGTTTTAGTTATGGAATTTTATGTATTTTACTATTTATAGTTTTGAAAACTTGTGAATTTGAAGTTTTGAATTGAATTGAGAAAATTAGAGTTATTTGAATTAGAAAATTGTTGTGAATTAAAAATTAAAAGGTGTAATAGAAGGAGTGCCACACAAATGATGTTCCAATGGATGAGCATGAAAAACTTCAAAATAATTTCCACAAATAATGTTAAATTGTAAGGATAACGTTTTTCGTATACCAATATCACACATTTAAGCAATTTGAAACAATAATCACATAGCCGTGTAGCCTTACTCCTATCTATTCCCAGTTCAACATCCTTTCCAATATGTGATGCATATTTCGCAGCAATATAGAAGAAAGCGTCGATTGATGCTGGACTTCGATAGTGACACGGTTTCAAGATTTCGTATACATCATTATAAAAGGATATGAAATTGCATTATGTGTCTCAAGGTTATAGCAGTACATAGCGAAGTTATCA
This sequence comes from Pinacopodium congolense, assembly GCA_028565735.1. NCBI lineage: Eukaryota > Viridiplantae > Streptophyta > Magnoliopsida > Malpighiales > Erythroxylaceae > Pinacopodium > Pinacopodium congolense. Next base: position 5,243 of record JAOXYD010056583.1, read on the forward strand.
AACTAAATTATATGCAAAAGAACTTGTTCATCTGATCGCAAACACGGAATTTAAAATATAACTGCGATGTTGAACATCTAGAACCCCTTTTTTCCAACAATATTATAGACCTGAAAGTTCTAACAAATTGTTTTCCATGTTGAACAAAATATATTACCATTACAATATTATAAAAAATATGTAGTTAGTGGGTAAAGTTTGTTAGCACCGCGTTACTCAAACACGTGTTCAAAATGAAGCAACTAACGAGGTCTCTAATTTCTAGACCAAACCAATCACTTGAACGGTATAGGTATCAATATACATAGTTCCATTAACCAAAAAATATGTCAATGTTTACATATATGTAACACGCCCAAGGGCATTGACATGATCAGTATATAGTGAGACGGCCAAAAGATGCGCGACTAGAAAATTTTGTATCACCTTGAATTGCATTCGACATTGATTCAAAGAAATCGAACGAATACGGACGGAATCAGACGTTGCTAATCCACTCTCCGATGTAGAGTTCCCAACCAATTTCCCAAAATAATTCTACAATGTTAGATGTAGTGTTGCCCCTAGGACAGCTGAAACCCTCACCACTTAGGTCAGGTTGCTTTTCATTTTTGTTGACCACATGTTCTCCCTCATTATCCATATCATCTAGTTTGGTGTCTGCTTTATTCTTTTTCTGGTAATTCATCTTCCTCGTGCACTGTAGTTCACAACATTTAACTAGAAAAAATACGTCCTGTGATTTCCATTATATAGAAATTCATTCAACATAATACCTTTTGTTTCTTCCGGTTCTTCTTAAAAGCACCCATACAAGTTTCTTGGCATGAGAAGGGATAGAATTTGAGGTTTTTTTTTTCCTGATCCAATAATGCGACGATCATGTCCTCACATGTCTCCCTGTCTTCTCTCATTAGTCATTTCATATTATCTTTCCTAAAGCCATCTTCCTTTTTTTTTTCTACATCTGTGAACTATGAAAACATCTTCTATAATATATCTGTATTCCGTTGGATGATTGTGAGTTATGCAGGCTCTTTCTTTATGAATTTGGGGCCCAAACTCTTGCGTTCTTCTGTAAGTAATGAATGATCACATAACACTAATATATTTTTTGGTTTTTGCTCCCCCATGGACATATATTCTTTATTCCCTACTTTTGTTTTTGCCAAAATTTGCTTATACCTATTCTCTAGCATCATAACATGGACTTCCATCCTTGTTTCTTGAGTTCTCTCTTTCTCATTTGCTTCCATCACCTTTTTTGGGTACTTGTTTACGTCAAGGGCCAATATTTTGTGTTTCATCACATTTCTTTTCTTTTATTGCTGGCACATTAACTTCATCTTTGGTCTACCAAAATTAAGGAACAAGTGTCATCACTGTCCTTCAAATGTTGAATAATCTAATTTAACCATGGCACCAATAACTTGGAGTTTGTCAGTTGGCTACAACTTAATTTCCTATGTCAGTATTCTATCCACGGAAAGCTTCCTCTTTGTCTAGGCTATCTCCCAAGTACAAACTATTGTAGGATGAGATTGATTATAGTAAGTTTTTCATGTCTAACATAAAAAATATGAAAAAACTACGCATTCTTGCCATATCTGCCCCCTCTCTGACAATCTCTCTCCCTCCCTCTCTCTGTTTGATATGTGAGTGATAGGTTTGCTACTGCCAATAGGCCTCCAATAAAATTTGTCTATGCAAGGAATACGTATCATGGCTACAAAAGAATTAGCTCAAATTAATGAGTTTGTGTAAGGTTAGGGAATGTTAGTTATTTAGTCATGGAATGTTAGTAAAGTACGTGGGTCGTGGTGGCAGGTTGTTGCACTGCTTTGTCTTATCTGTTAAGTTGTCTATTTTCTATTGTTAGTGAGTTTATTATTAATAGGGAATGGGAAAGGTGTGAGGTTATTGGGAATCTTTTGTTATTTGAGTGGGTCTTGGGAGAGAAGGCAACCTCTTGAATATTGTTAGTGTCATCTGTTATCTGTATTTCCCTTCATCATCAATACAACACACATACACTCCCTTTTCTGTATCCCCAGTTCATTAATCTAATATTAATCAATACTTTATAGGTGTTGTTTCTTGGATTTTTAAAGCTGAAAAGTCTTTTTCCATCAACCGTTTATCAGAGGTGGAGAAACTTGAAGCAGCGGGTGTTTATTTTGAAGGTGAGGCATAAGCTTGGCTAAGGTTTAAGGAGAGGGATAAGGTTTTTGAGAGTTTGGAGGAGTTGAAAACCCAAATGTTGCATAGATTCATTGGAATACAAGATGGTTCCTTACTCCATCATTTCTTCGTCATCAAACAACATCTAAATACAGAGCCCAATTCAAATATTTAGTAGCATTGGTGGGAAGTATTGACAACAACACCATGTTTGCTGTATTTGTTAACGACATTAATGAGAAAATTCGAGCTAAACTGCTAGTTTTGAACCCAAGAAATCTGAAGGAGACTATAAGAACTGCGAGCCGGCTTGAACGCAAGAATCAGTCCTATCCACTGCCTAACACACCAAACCCACGAAAGAGCCCCCTTTAATCATATTCAAACCATACGCTAAAATGGTCACATGGACCCTAAACAAACCCTATGACCCTTTTTCCAACAGCTCAAACACTCCCACCCAAAATGCTAAACCTTCCCAAAACATCCACAAAACCAAAACCACTAGCTCCAACTTTTCTTATGGGTACCCATGATTTCGAAACCTTACCCCAATAAAGCTTAAACCTGAAGAGCACAGGGGCTTTGTTCTCGTTGTGCTGAAACATGACATGTTGGACATCGATGTAAAAGGAAAGAATTACATGTGTTGACCAAGTAAGTGAGCAAGACGGAAGGGATGGTATAGAGGAGAAAGGTCTGAATGAAATAAAGGTGGAGGATTAGGATTATCCTTAAATTCTATTGTGGGATTGTTTGAACCAAGGACTTTGAGATTGAAAGGAGAAGTACATGGGTTAGATGTAGTGGTTTTAATTGATTACGGGGCCACGTATAATTTCATTTTCACTAGTGTTATAGAGGCTCTACAATTACCCATTTAGGAGACTCCACAATATGGAGTGGTTGTCGGTTCTGGGAGACAATTAAAAGGAATGGGTGTGTATAAGGGTATAGTCTTAAAGCTCCAAAACATAACAATTGTGGAGGACTTCTTATCGTTACCCTTAGGAGGGCCTTATGTGGTTAGCAACTTTGGGAGAGACACGAGATGGTTGGAAGAAGCTTACAATGACATTTAAATTGGGCGATCAGTTAATTACTTTGAAAGATGTTCCTATCTTGACAAAATTCATGGTCTCTTTAAAAAACATGGTGAAAGAATTGCAAGTGGAGAAAGAAAGGTTATTATTGGAGTTGTTTCACTTAGAAACCATGAAGGAAAGATAGGAGAATGATGAGCCAATGTTGAGAGAGTTATTGGAAGAATTTATTGACGTGTTTGCTACACCTAAAGAGTTACCCCCATTCAAAGGCCATGAACATGAGATAGTGCTTAAGGAGGGTTCAGAACCTGTCAATGTGTGGCTTTATTGGTATCCATATATTCAAAAAAACAAAATTGATATGTTAGTGAATGAGATGCTAGAGGGAGGAGTAATCAAGCCAAGTGTAAGCCCGTTTTCGAGCCCAGTATTGTTGGTTTAAAAGAAGGATGGGAGTTGACGATTTTGTGTGGATTATAAGTCTTGAATCAAGTGATAGTTCTAGATAGATTTCCAATCCCAAATATTGAAGAATTTCTTGATGAGTTGAGTGGGGTAAGAATTGTTACTAAACTTAACTTGAAGTCCGAATATCACTAAATCTATGTCTGACCAGAGGATGTGCATAAAACCGCATTTCATACACTTGATGCTCACTTTGAGTTCCTTGTAATGTCATTCGGGTTAACGAATGTGCCAACAACATTTTAGGAATTGATCAACAATATTTTCAAGGGTTTATTTCAGTGATATGTGCTTGTTTTCTTCGATGATATTCTGATTTACAATTCTTCTATGAGTGATCATATTGAGCATTTACATTTTTTTATCTTGACTTTGCAAGCACCAATTATTTGCAAACTTGAAAAAGTGCTACTTTGGGAGAATGGAGTTGGCATATTTGGGACACGTGATTTCTGAGAGGGGAGTGTCTGTAGACCTAAAAAAAGTCAGAGTTATGGATGAGTGGCCAATTTCGAAAAACCAAAAGGAATTGCAGGGATTCCTTAGATTAACGAGGTATTATCAGCGGTTTGTTCATGATTATGGTAAATTGGCAACACCATTGATAAGTTTACTGAAGAAAGATGCTTTTGAATGGACTAAAGGAGCCACACTTGATGTCCAAACTCTGAAAGAAGCAATGAAAAATGTTTTGGTCCTTGAACTTCCAGATTTTGAGGAAACATTTGTGATTGAAACGAATGCTTCAGGAGTGGGGTTGGGTGCTATTTTGAGCCAAAAAGGGCAATATATAGTTTTCTTTAGCCATGCCTTAGTTGGAAGGTTGCGTTTCAAATCGGTGTATGAGCTCGAACTTATGGCGATCGTTATGGCAATAAAAAATGGCACTACTATCTATTAGGTTGTCATTTCATTGTTAGAACTGATAAAAAATCTCTTTAATATTTGCTTGAGCAAAGGTTTGTAGCCAGTGAGTATCAACATTAGTTGATCAAGTTGATGTTATTTGATTTTTAAGTATAGTATAAACCAAGCCTGGAAAATATAGTAGTTGACGGTTTATCACGATTTCCCTTGTTTACTAAAATGCAGGCCATTTCAGTACTTCTTGGGTTGATTGGGACAAGTTGCGCGCAAAGATTCAACAAGATGCCCACTTTCAATCTATTAAACGCCTCTTGCATCAAGATCTAAATGGAAAATAGGGATGGTATTTACGTCAAGGGCTGTTATATTACAAGGATCAATTGGCCATTCCTAGCACGTGCTCTTTCGTTCCCAAGCTCTTAGAATAGTTCATAATAGCCTTATTGGAGGACATAGAGGATATCGTCGCACCTACAAAAGAATTTCTTCCAAAATATGTTGGGAGGGTTTGTGAGCTGATATAAAGTGTTTTGTGGTTGAATGTCATGTCTGGCATCAACATAAATATGAGACTATCTCCCCCGCAGGTCTACTTCAACCCCTTCAAATTCCTCAGGCCATATGGGAGGACGTAACCATGGATTTTGTGGAAGGTTTGCTAAAATCCAATGGATTTGATTCGATCTTGGTGGGGATTGACCAACTCAGTAAGTATGCTCAATTCATCATTCTCAAGCATTCATTTACTACCAAAGTAGTTGCAAATGAATTTACGACACAAGTGGTGATATTACATGGATTCCCATTGAGTGTTATGACTAATAGAGACCAAAATTTCTTGAGTAATTTCTAGACTGAGCTTTTCCAGTTGCAATACACTCAATTAAGGTAGAGTACGACTTATCATCCATAGACCGATGGTTAAAGTGAACTGGTAAACAAGTGTCTCGAGCAGTACCTATGCTTTTTTGGAAGTCAGCAGCCTAAGTAGTGGTCTACATGGTTATCTTGGGTAGAATATTATTACAACACCTCTTACCATACTTCTATCAGAACCACACCCTTCAAGGTGGTATATGATTAAGATCCTCCCTTGCTGATCAGGTATCCCTATTCCAATACTACTAATTCTACATTGGATGAAATGCTACTTGCACGAGACTTGATGTTGAATGAGCTAAAGAACCAATTGATAGTTGCTCAAAATAAGATGAAGACAGTAACTGATAAGCACTATAGAAATGTTGATTTTTCAATCGATGAGATGGTGTACTTGAACCTATGTCATTACCGTCATCAATCCTTAGCCAAGTGTCCAAATGAAAAACTTTCTCCAAGATCCTTTGGGCCCTATTGGGTGGTACAACGTATTGGGAAGGTTGCCTATAAACTTGCGTTCTTGGATTCAACAACAATACATCTTGTTTTCCACGTCTCATAAATTAAAAAGATGTTGGGACATACTTCACAAGTGCGGCCTCTCCCTCCAATTCTGATTGTTAATATGAACTATTTGATTGAACCATAAGAAATTTTAGATACACATGAGACACCTCAGGGATTAAAAGTGTTAGTGTTTTGGAAGGATCTCCCTCCTTTTGAAGCCACTTAGGAACTTCTGCACTTAAGATAAGAATTGTTTCCTAATTTCCACCTTGGGGACAAGGTGGATGATGTACTGCTAATAGGCATCCAATTAAGTTTGTCTACGCAAAGAAGTATCATGGCTACAAATGTGGCTCAAATTAATGGGTTCGTATGAGGTCAGGGAATGTTGGTTATTTGGTCATGGAATGTTAGCAAAGTATGTGGGTCATGATGACAGGTTGTTGCACTGCTTTTTGTTATCTGCCGAGTTGTCTATCTTTTATTGTTAATGAGTCTATTATTAATAGGGAATGGGAAAGGTGTGAGGGTATTGGGAATATTTTATTATATGAGTGGGTCTTAGGAAAGAAGGCAACCTCTTAACTGTTACAGGTGTCATCTATTATCTGTATTTCCCTTTATCATCAATACAACACACACTCCTTTCTCTATTCCTAGTTCATTAATCTAATATCAACCAATACTTTATACCTTTATCAACTATCACATTTTAGAACCTATCAGTGAGCCCCTTACTCAATGTGAGTGAGGGGGCAGGGGATACTTCTTATCAAGGGCCCTAGTCTTGTCTAAAAAATAAATCCAAATGAGTCGTCTAATTAAAAATTAAAGATTTTTTACATATTGACTGTAATAGAGGATACCTTCAACTTCCCGAACTCATGCACTCTAATCCTATTAGCATCCAGCACCTTGTCGATGATGATGGCATCCCATGCCGTGATCCTTGTCATGCTACCCTACTTCAATAGTTGATCAACATGAAGCCTGTCTAGATTAAATATCTATAAACATATAATTTTTTTTAATAGACAACAAAAGATGCATTATGATGGAATGGACGCAAAATCCAAATATAATAACTATGAAGACCGCAACTCTACCATCCATGAAAGCAAAAAAAAAAAAAACTCTTTAAATTGAATTGTTTGTAAAATTTGTCAGCATGCTTGTAGAGATGTTTAAGAACAAAATATCCCTAACCAAGATCCTTGTTGTCTGTAACATCCCAGGAGAGTTGGGAGTACTGCATGCTACTATTATACGTGGCATTAGGACATAGGAAAAACCTAATGAATAAAAAAAACTTTTAAAATTTCTTTTGAATCTCTCTTCTAATTATGCATTACGAACCTTTTCTAGAATCCAATGGACAATTATTTAGTTTTCTTTCACATCGTACTCTTAATGAAGTGAAAGAACCTTTTATTCATTAGCCTTTATGACTACTATTCAAACATCTGTTGGCAACACCCAAGATCCAAACCACTGAGTCACTAAATTTCTCCTTCATAACATCATCCCTTATTGCCAAGGTTAATTCTTCAAGATCAAATTAATTGCATAACCAATAGAACAAATCATGCCTAATATTATACCTCTTTATTTGCTGGAATTCACCAAACCCCATTTTAGATACCCACTTTAATTGTTGTGGAGTTTAGTGACTACATGAAGTTGCAAAACTTCTCTTTATAAAAACTTATTTGATATAACTGTAATTTGAAATAACAGGATCACAAGTGCAAACCATATAATGATGTGGGGAAATTTTCAATACAACTTCTGAAATCAATCCACTCTAGCAAAAATTATCAAATTTGCGAAGCTCTTCACCTTAAGGGGCCGTTTGATTGGGCTTTTTGTTGTGGTTTTTAGTTGTGGATGTTATATTTTTGTATTGGATTTTGTGTATTTTTATAGATTTTTGTGTTGTCTGTC
>JAOXYD010056594.1:0-13130 GCA_028565735.1 Pinacopodium congolense
GTTAGGCAAAGTGGCATAGTTCATAGGCATAATGACATGATGCATTCTCATAACTCTCATATGCATGATTATCATTCCAGGAGAGCTCATTTTGATATGAGAAATGCTTTTATGGATCAAGATCATAGGTTTTATAACCATATGCATAATGCTCCATATGTTTGTAACTTTTGTGGTAGGCTTAGACATCTATAAGATTTCTGTTTTATTAAACAAAAAATGTTTAAGAAACCTTCTCAAATGTAGGTTAAGAAAAATTCTAAGGCTAACCCCCAAGGACCCAAATTTATGTGGGTACCTAGAACAAAATGAATTTCCTATTTTGTAGGTCAACATACATTTGGTGCTAAATTAGAGTCAAGCTATAAATTAAGAGGAAGTGGTATCTCCAACTTAAAGTAAAATGTGGAACCATCATCATGAGTCCTCACATGAGCTTACCAAGTAACATTTTTGAACCAAGTGAGGAATACAGGATTTGGAATCAAATGGTGATGCAAAAGGAGGTATTTCTATGTCCTTTCTTGATAATACTTAACTGACATGATCTTTGAATATTTTTGCTTGATTTGAAAATGTTGGCTTTACTATAGATGTTTTATATTGAAAACTTGATTCATATGTTTATGGGGGTGTATGTTAGAATTAAGAGCCATTGCACGTTCATTATTGGAGCCATTACATATTTGCATAACTTTTTGAAACCAACAAATTTTATTAAAAACTATTGCATTTTTTGTATTCAAAGTCATTTCATAATTTTTGAAATTTGGTGCACTACATTAATTTTAGCATATGACTTGTTTTTTATGCATTGCTATATTTTTTTTAATGGATCTTTTTTTAAAATGGATTGAATGCATAAGTTTAGGAAGAATGTAATTTTCAATTAATACTTTTAATTGGTATTAGAACTTATGACTTTTGTAATTGGCACGTTGCATTAAAATTGTTGCATGATTTTTGAAATATGAGCATTACATTTATTTTAACATATGAATTTTTTTGAAAATGATATATTGAACATATTTTGAAAAAGTTTATTGAAATTAGTATCATACTTTGTTTTTACAATTGGTATCTTAACTTTAAAATTTTCACTTAGTACCATATCTTTGAATTCTCAATTAGTATCTTTTCTCACATTTGATATCAATTAGAATCATACTCTTACTGTTGGTATTACTTTTGATTTTTACAATTGGTATCTTTTTTTTTTGAAAATGTTACTATATTATTTCACAATTGATATCTTGTTTCACAAATGATCATCATAATTTTCAACTGGTATCATGTTTCATAAATGATTACCATAATTTCCAATTGGTATCATCGTCTTACATTTGGTATCAATTAGCATAATATTTTTACAATCGGTATCATGTTTTACAAGTGATATCATTTCTTTTCAATTTGTATCATCTTTGAAATTGTGCATATTGTTAAAAAAAAAGGTATTAAGATCAGTTCATTATCCTTATGTGATTAAATGTTTTCAATTGAATTAATTCAGGGGGGAGTGCATCTTTTTGACATATGTAATTGGTTTTACATGATTTAATAAAAGTTTACATGGTTGATGTATAATTTATGTTTACAATGCAAAATATGCATACCTTGCATTTTGGTTACATAAATAAGTTCTTTGTTTACAAAGATAAGTTCATTTATGAATCAATATGTCCTTTTGTTGCATAATGTGTGTTTTTAAATCATAACATGTGATTTTCATGTAATATATCCATAAATATGTGTTCTGATGTGATATATGTATGATGTGTATTTTTAATATAAAGGTGGCTAAGATTTGTTTTTTATGCATAAAGATGCATATTATCTATTTTTTTGTATAATGTACATGGTATAGGAAAATGTACAAATTTGAAGTATAGAAAGTACATAATAAATGTTTGGTAATGTATTTTATGCATTTATCCCTTTACATGCATAATTGTTCCATAATGCATGATTGTATTCATTTAGGGGGAGCATTATATACAATTGTTATTCTTTTAAGATACATTAATTGAGGACAGTAAGTTTTAAGAAACAGTTACAATTGGTTGATATATTCATTAAACCAATGTGTGAGGATAGATTTTGCACAATAAAGAAAGACTATGCATGATTAATGGTGCATCTCTTTAATTATTTTATGTTTATGATAGTTTTACCTCTTTTATTTTAAAATTTTTTTCATTATTTTTGATGATGTCAAAAAGGGGGAGAAAAGTATGTGATATTCCTTATGGATTGCATATATTGAGGGGGAGCCTTTGCATGAACTAAGGGGAGCATTATTAATAGTTTTTAGCATGATTGAGGATATATGCTATGAATTTTTCATCTTGAAATATGTTTTATTCCTTACATGATATCAAATATTTTGTCATCATAAAAAAGGGGAAGATTTTTGAACTAAGGGAGGTTTCAATCTTAGTTTTGATGATAAAAAAAATATTATTATTACTAATGATTTGAATTTGTATGGTAAAATTCAAAAATAAGTTATTTCAAGACGATTCCATATGTAAAGCTTGAAGTTTGAAGGATTAAGATGAAGCTAAAGGAATAACAAAATATATGGAAGCTGCAAGACCTTATTTAGGATGTTTTGCATTCAATTGTAAGTTTCACTAATTGTCCAATTAATCTAGGGGCTCAAATTTGATCATACATTGCATATAGTTTTTTACAAGTGACATAAACTTTCATAACATAGTCATTAAATAATTTTTATTATTCACATGGTCTAAAATTATTTTTTAAACCTTATTTTAAGTCTTATTCAATGTTTGGATAGTTAAAAATTGCTTTAGCCATTTGTTCGCATTTTTAGAATTGAAAATTGTTTGCTTTAAGCTCTTTTGTTAACATGTCTCAAATCTATCCACATTTGAATTATTATCATTCAATCTGATTTTTTAGTACCTAAATAATTTTTTATTACCTCAAAATTATCATACACTATTTTCCTAGGGTATTAAGAGTGTACTAGAATTTTGTTTCATTTTTTAGGCAATTAAAATTTTGATTAAGCTTTAAAAAGATAAATTACTTAAAGTTGTCTCCAAAAGCTCCTTCTTTCCTTATTTAGAATTAATTCAAGTTAAAACCTAAAACATTTATGAAAAAATACAAGTAGCCATAGAATAAAACCTAGCAGCTCCTAAACCATCAACATTCTCAAATTTTATTTTCTTGCTCTTAAAACCAAAATTGATAGATCAACTTTTCCAATTTCTTCAAGATGTCTCTTTCTGCACTATTTCAATTTTCTCTTATCCCTATCATATTAAATCTATTTTCTAAATTTCAAATTTTGTATTTTCTATTAGATAAGGTGTTTATGGTTGTGACTGATCATATTTTTGAATTTTTTGAGTGATTATATTGATTGATTAGAACATAAACTCCTAAATATTCCAAATCTGTTTCTGTCTGTTATAATCTATTCTAGATATTGATTCTCGACATCTACATCTATTTCAAAAATTCTGACTTTCTGATTGTATATTTTCTTATAGTTTATAGAGGTTGTGTGATTTTTTTTTGATTTTTTAAGGATTATATCTTAGGTTTTAAGTCTATTCACTTCAGAAGTGTCGAATATATCCAGATTTTTCTGTGTTAATTTTAACGTATTTCTAGGCATTTTAATCAATTTATAAAATACTAGAAAAATTATTTTCGGATTCCTTATATGTCCTAGAGTTAGCTAAATTTTTGTTTCAAATTTTTTGAAGTCTATCTGAGTTTCTTTTAAAATAGTTTTTCAAATACACCTAAATTGTTACTATTTTTTTGTTATTGTGTTAATTGCAAATTTTGATTATATAAATCAGTTTTGGGTGTTCAAACTTGTGATTTTTGGTTCTTTCTGATGTTAGGATTATCTAGGTATTTTTATTTTGGTTTTTTAGCACTTATATCTTCTGTTTAGGGTTCATATTTGCAAACTGCTCAAATCTATCCAGAATTTGTTCATTTGTTTTCATACATATATTTGAGCATTCAAATCAAATCTATTTGCTTCCAAATTGTGGTTTTCTATTTTTTAAAGTCTCAGAAGTTTTATTAAATATTTAACTAATTTTTTATAGGCTTATTTGACTATTTAGAAGTATTATTGTTCTATTTATTAAATCTATCCAGATTTAGATTAAGTGAATATTTTAAATTGTACATCATAATCATACAAGTTTTTTTGTGTGCATTAAATCTGGCATATTAAGTTTGTTTTATCTTTAATTTGTGTCATTAATCATTCATTTCATTAGTGAAAGCTTTGGAGCCCTTACATTAATTGTGTTTTAAGTGAAATACATTCAAAAGTGTCCTTAGTCACTTGAAACGGGGAATTTGCATTGTTAGATTACTTAAGGTTGTTAAGGCTCCTCTTTGCCATATAAAAAGTGGGAAGGCTCCTCTTTGCCTTAAAAGATTGGGTTGTAAAGGCTCCTCTTTGTCGAGAAAAAGATTATCTTGGGAAGGCTCTTTTTTGCCTTAAAAAATTGGGTTGTAAAGACTCCTCTTTTCTTAGAAAAAGATTGTCTTGAGAAGGTTCCTCTTTACCTTAAAAGATTATGTGGTAAAAGTTCCTCTTTGCCCAAAAAAAGATTGTCTTATGAAGGCTCCTCTTTGCCTTAAAAGATGAGATTGTAAAGATTTCTCCTTACTTAGAAAAAGATTGTCCTATAAAGACTACTCTTTGCCTAAAAAAAGATTGTAATTGTTTTTACTTTAATTAATTAAGAACAATATCCAACAAGTAGTTAGAGAGGAGACATAGCCTATCTTTGGGGTAGGTGAACTTCTTTAACAAACTACGTGTCTTGCCTTCTCTTCTCTCTGACTCTTTAATTATTACTTGTTGTGCATTATCAATTTGGCATTCAGTCTTACATACCTCATTAAATAAAATAGGTTAAGTGTTAAGTTTAAATTACACAAAAAAAGTTTTTAACATTCAATTCTCCCCCCTCTTGAGTGCCTTTAGAGCTTACAGAAATATTAGAGGATAATCACTAAAAATAAAGAAAACTCAAATAATCACTTAGATAGTTAAAAGAGGAAATTATACCTGGTAGGGGTAGAAAAGAAAAAGAATTTCTGTAAGTTCATTGTCCTTACTAGGGAAGTAGAGTTTGTCCCTTTATCCATTGACCTTAAAAGATAATTGGCCATTTCAAACTTTAATGGTACCATATGGATAGATATTAATCACATTATAAGGGCTAGTCCCACGAGATCATAATTTCCTAAGAAAAATTTTTAAGCGCACTATAGATCAAAACTTGATCATCAACCTTGAAATCACAAGGAATGATCTTTCTGTCATGCCATTTCTTAGTCCTTTTTTTTATTTATAAAACTTGGCATTCGCATAGACATTAAGGTGAAATTCATCCAATTTCTTTCATTGCAATAACCTTTTCTCACCAGATTTCTTTGAGTCGAAATTTAAGAAATTAATCACCTAAAATGACTTATGCTCTAATTCCACGGGTAAATGACATGACTTGCCATAAACCAAGCAATACGAAAACATATTAATGGGTTTCTTAAATACAATGCGATGTGCCAACAATGCATCATCCAATTTTAAAGATCAATATTTTCTAGATATACTAATTATTTTTCCAGAATTCTTTTAATCTCTCGATTAGAAATTTTCACTTGATCACTAGTTTGTGGATGATAAGGTATGACAACCTTATGAATCACACCATACTTAGATAGGAGGGAATCAAATTGTTTATTTGTAAAAATATTGTTCTCAAGAAATTTAACCACACTTCTTAAGAACAATATTATTATTGCCCATGGTATACCAAATCTTGTAAAAATATTTTTCTCAAGAAATTTAACCACACTTCTTGCTTTATTATTGGATAATGCTGCTTCTTCAACCATCTTGTTGACATAATCCACTGTAACTAAAATATACTGATTGGAATATGATTCAGGGAAGGGTCCTATAAAATCAATGCTTCAAACATAAAAAAATTGACTGACTAAAATATTATTCAAAGGCATTTCAAGTCCCTTAAAATTTTTTCCACTTCTTTGGCAATTATTACAAAATTTAAAAAATTGAAATGCATCTTTGAATAATATAGGTCAATAGAATCCGGATAAAATGCACATATGACAACCCCCCCCACCCAATAACAACTATAATGTCCCCTATGAGGGAAGGCTAAGGAGTTTAGTCAATTACAGTCGCCTCATAGAGCTTAGGGGATATTGTAGTTGTTATCAGGGTGCTTTTTTGTCATATGTGCATTTTTTGTGTGCAATCCTTATAGGCTTAAAGTTTCCCCCTACTTCTCTAGAACAAAAATGATATAACATAGAAGGTACTTCCCCATAAGGAACACATCTTCTGAGAATTCCATCTCCATAAATCTTATAAAAAAATGTAGCATACCAAAGAAATATTCTAACATCAGTTAGGAATTTTTTTTCTTTGTTGAGAGGATAAATCATAAGAAACTATATTGCTAGCCAAATAATTAACATAAATAGGATGCTATGGCAATGTATCCTTTACTATTAATAGGTGCTCATCGAGAAAAACTTCCTTAATTTCTTGATTTTGTCCTTTTTCTATAACTTCCTCACTTAACTTAGAAAGATGATCAGTGACACAATTTTCAACACCTTTCTTGTCCTTGATTTCTATATCAAATTATTGCAATAACAAGACCTATCTAATTAATCTTGGCTTTGTATCAAATTTATTCATCAAATACTTCATGGTCAAATGATCAATATATACTGTCACCTTGGAAAGAACTATATAAGATTTGAATTGATCGAATGCAAAGACAATAAATAACATTTTTTTTCTTAGATGTTATGTAGTTATTTTGGGTATCATTTAATGTCCTACTTGCATACTAAACGAGATGAAATATTTTATCCTTCCTTTGCCTTAGAATTGCACTAATTGAGAAATTACTTGGATCATACATTAATTCAAAAGGTAAAGACCACTCTGGTGAGATTAAGATTGGTGCATTTGTAAGCTTAGCCCTTAATAGTTCAAAAGATTGCATGCATTTTGCATCAAAATTAAATTGAATATCCTTGGTCAAAAGAACAGTAAAAGGCTTAGTTATTTTGGAAAAATCCTTAATGAATCTCTTATAGAAACTAGTATGACCTAAGAAACTTCTAACTGCTCTAACTGAATTTAGAGGTGAGAGTTGAGCGATTACATTTATCTTAGCTAGATCTACCTCTATTCCCTTACTTGATATCTTATGGTCGAGCACAATACACTCTTGAACCATAAAGTGACATTTTTTTTCAATTTAATACCAAATTTGTCTCTTCATATGGCTGAAGCACTTTATCCAAATTTTCTAAGCAGGAATCAAAAGATGTGCCAAATACTGAAAAATCATCCTTAAACACTTTGATGCAAGATTCTATTATATTTGAAAATGTACCCATCATACAACGTTAGAAAGTGGTAGTGGCATTGCATAACCCAAAAGGCATGCACATATAAGCGTATGTGTCATATGGACAGGTAAAGGTAGTTTTCTTTTGGTGCTCAAGGGCTACTGGAATTTGTAAGTAACCACTATACTCGTCTAATACATAATAAAAATTGTGCCCAGCCAATCTTTCAATAACCTAATCAATGAAAGGCAACAGAAAATGATCCTTTCTGATGGCGTCATTTAATTTTCTATAGTCTATACACATACAACAACTAGTTACCTTTATTATAGATATTTGTTCATTTTGGTCATTCTAAACCACAGTAATGTCCTCCTTCTTGGGTACTTCTTACACTAGGCTAACCCAAGCCAAATTAGAAATAGGTAAAATTATTCCAACATCTAAAAGTTTGACCACGTCAATTTTTACTACTTATTTCATGTTCTAGTTCAACCTTCTCTATAGTTGGACTAATGGCTTACTTTCTTCTTCTATAAAAATTTTATGATTGTTGGTCGAAGGACTTAACCCTTTAATATCTGAAATGGTCCATCTAATGGCTCCTATATGATCTTGGAACACTTGTAACAAACTATCCTCATGCTTTCAATCAATAAGGATGAAATAATTACAAGTAATTGCGACGGGGGACTCAAAAAAGCATATTTAAGATGCAAAGAGAAAGGCTTTAATGCTAACTCTAGTGGTGCTTCTATTAATGGCTTTAGTAAAGGCTTTATTGGCCTTTCTAAGATCTTTAATCCCCTTAATAGATGCCAGCCAAAAGACACCTTTCTTCCTTCCAAACTCCTAAAGCTTCACTAATCTCTTCTTCATTTAAATCTATGGACTAAGAATAAGTTAACACCTTATGCAAAGGATCGGAGCATAAAAAAATAGAAGGATCAACTTCGAAATGTCTAACTCCTATAAAGTTGAAGCTATCATAATCCATTGGGTGCTACATAGCCTTAAAAACATTAAACTCTATTTCTTCATCTTGTAATCTTAGGATCAATTTTCCGCCATGCACATCTATCAGTGCCCTTACTGTGGAGATGGGTAGTCGTGCAAGAATAATGGGCACCTTATTATTTTCTTCCATGTAAAACACCAAGAAATCCACAAGGTAAATAAACCTACCAACCTTAACTAGAATATCCTCGATAATCCCTTGGGATAAGTTATAAAACGATCTACCAATTGTAGCGAAAATGTTATAGGTTTTGGTTCTTTCAATCCTAATTTCTTGAAAATAGATAAGGAAATTTAATTAATATTGGCTCCTAAGTCTATTAGTGCCCTTTCTATTTGCAAATTGCTTATTGCATAAAGAGTGATAAAACTACTAGGGTCCTTTAACTTAGGAGGAAACTTCTTTAAGAGGATTGCATAATATTCTTCATTCAACTTATCAGTTTCATAATCTTCCAACTTCCTCTTCTTCGACAGCATATCTTTTAGAAATTTTGCATATTTGGCATTTGTGCTATGGCCTCTACAAATAGGATATTAGCATGAAATTTCTTGAACATCTCTAAAAACTTCCCAAATTGCTTATCCAACTTATTATTCTTAACTCTCTAAGGGTAAGGAATTTGAGCCTTATATGGCTCTTGATTTGCACTAACAACTTCCTTTCCCTTTTCTTTTCCTCTTACTGCTTCCACCACTGTTTCATCTCTTCCTTCAACTTCTATTTCCTTCTTCTTCTACACTTCCCTAAACTCTACTTCTTTATCACTTCTTAAGGTAATGGCCTTAGCATGCTCTCTAGGATTAACTTCTGTTGTGCTTAGTAACTTATTGGTCGATCATTCTTATAAAAGATGAGCAATTTGACCAATGTAAGTCTTTAGGTTCTTAATTGCTACTTCATGATTTTACAATAGAGACTCATTGCCATGAATAAACTTTAACATGGTTTCTTTTAAGCTTGATTTCTTAGGTGGAGGTGGGTTAGCTCTAAAACCAGGTGGCGGAGCTTTCCAAGGGTTGGTTGGGGGTTAGTAGGTGTTCTGGTTATCTTGCCAAGCAAAGTTTGGATGATTTCTCCATCTATGGTTGTAGGTATTTGAATAGGGATCATTCTTTTTACTTATTATAATTTACATACTGGGCTTCATCCGGATCTATTGCAAAGGGACTACCTATTTGACAATCTAAAGATGCATGAGAGAAATTTCCATAATGTTCACACTCAGCTTGGTTCCTAAATCTACTACTTCCAACACCATTAACCAAACTATCCAATTTCTTATTTGATACAACCATTAAGTAGTCGAAGCAAATGTATCATTTATAGCATATACCCTAGATGGTTTCCTAGGATGGCACTTTAAATTATATTGGAAACTGTTAGTTTCTATCTCTTCTATTAAATTGTAAACTTCTTCTGGAGTCTTATGCATGAAAATCCCTCCATATATAACATCTATAATGCAATGAGTAGAAGACATGAGACCTGTATAGAAGATGTCCACCTATTTCTAGGTGTTGAAATCATGACTTGGACATTTTTCCAACGTTTCCCTATAACTTTCCCGTGCCTCATACAAAATCTTATGTTCATATCGTATAAAGGAACTAATTTTAGTTTTTAGTTTTACAATTTTAGCAGGCGAGATAAGCTTAACTAGAAACAACTTCATTAATTCGTCTCATGTTGTAATGGAACCAAGTAGGTGGGTATTAAGCCATACTCTAGCCTTGTAACAATTTAAGCTGACAACATCATCAAACTCTCAATTATTCCTAAAAAGATCACAAATGTCAAGAAAATTCTTTAAATGCTTATTGGAATCTTCTAAGGTTATACCATTGAATTGGAAACCTCTAACTATTGAAGTTATGCTATGATAGATTTCAAAGGTCTTTGCGTACACCTTAGGCCACATAATGCTAGCCATATGTTGCCCACTATAGCCTAAAGCTAAATACATCTGAGTTAAGGGTCTAGCACCCTCTTAAGGTCTATTAGCTAATTGTTTAGGTGGATCCATGCCTAAGTTAAAAGATTGTTCACTAAAAGTCTCCACTCCTACAATTTCAAAAATGCTCGCTCAAGTTTCTTTCTTTTACTTTCGGATTATTCTCTTAAGATCCGAATAAAATTCTAACTTCTCGAATTTTTGTCTTCGAATATGCATGCAAATTTAAACAAACAAGAAAAATAAAGAAAACTACTAAATAAGAAAAACTCATTAAACAGATAACATACAAATAAAAAAAATCGAAACAAACCAATTTAAACACTTTAAACAATATTAAAAACTCTAGACTAATCTTCACTATTTTGCCCTAATATTCTAATTATGTTTAGCGAATTCCTTGGCAACGGTGCCAAAACTTGTTGCTGATTTTCTATTCAGGCCCAATGATCAATTTTAATTCACAAATTTAACAATTAAAGCATAATTTTATTCTTTTACAATTTCAAACCAACAATGATGGCAAGTGCACCAATCACAAGTAATATAGGAAAATATTTAAGGTCCAAGTTATCATCCCAAGGGAATTGCCCAATTGCAAGTATTATGCCAAATTAGGTCATAATTATCTAAAGAATCCTAATTGAATGAAATTACCAGCTAATTTTACTAAATGAACTAAAAATGACAAGTTATGTAAAATAAATTAGTTTGGTTAAAAAGGATTACTCAATGGATGAATGGTTTAGAAATTGGTTCTCAATGATCTAGATGGATTAAATATGGATTAAAAGGCTTGTCTTAGGGTCACCTCTTAAAATCAAAGCAATGTTATGGTTAAGAAAAAGCTTTATCTGTAACTACTTAAGTTGAAGTTTGGTTATTCATCAATCTTAAACATTAGGCTTAAAGTTTAAGAAGGCTAATCTAAAAAAATTCCAATTTTTAGATTATGACCCTTACGATAAATCAAATTTTGGTTATTTAATGACTTAAATTAGGTTGCTTAAGGATTTTTCCAATAAATTAGGTATATTTCTTGGATCCTAACTGATTTCTTAACTTTACTCTAAATGTTTAGTTTAGAATAAGCATTAATCTCATCATTTAAGCAAAGAACAACCCTTACTTATGTATGGAATAATATTTAGCACATATCTTGATCATTTTAGAACCATTTCTTATCCAAAAACAGAATCAACTGCTTATTTGAAGAAAGAAATAAGTCATTATCATCATATTCATTATGTTCTTAAACAAATGATTAAAAAATATGGATCTCTGTGTAAAATTAGGGTTATAATACTCCATAACAAACTACAAACACGTTTATAAGCTTGGTTCATGTGTTTGAGCTTTAATAACCCTCAAATACAAACTTAAATATGCAAAACGAGATTAAAGAGATGAAGAAAAAAGGAAAATAACCCTATAACTAGAATAATCTGACTTTTCTCTCTAATTTTGTGTTTTCTCTGTTGTTCTCCTCTTCTTTTTAGCTTCAGACACCCCTCATATATGTCAGGAGCAAGTGGCAATCAAGTGGCAATCAAGTTGCATCAATTACAACCAATCAGATGTAAGATCCAGCTAGAAAGACTTTGACTGCTACTTAAACGACACTTGAAAAAGAGTAAAATGACATTGTATTACTACCCACGTTTTAGTCCCAGAACAAAGTCAAATGTCGGGCTATTGACTACTGTTGTCTTACTCTTGATTTTACTCCATTCCTCATATTTTGCTTAATTTTCACTTTAATTAGGTTGCAATATGAAAATTAAATATTTCAAGACACAAATTAAATAATTAAGTACCAAAACAAGAGTTATTTAACATCAAAACACCATGGAAAATCATATAACATGAACTCATATAACCCAGTTATCTTAAGTAGGACTATCTCTAACTCTCCATATAAGATGTTTTATTCATGGAATGATCTAATGCATATATTAAACTTTGCAAACTCAATCGTACACATAATCAAATCTTCGAAATCACTGTTTACGTTAGCATAAAAATTAAATCTCAAGTAATTAACATCTATAAATAAATATAATTAAAAAACTTGGAACTCAAGAGTAAAAATAAGAATAAAAAAGCATTTCATCCTAGAGTTCATAAAAACCTAAGTCCTATAAAGCGTTTAGCTCCTAAACATAGTTTCAATTATATAAACAAACACAAAGACAAAAGGAATAAGAAAGCTCATGATAAGTTTTCTTAAATCCTTGAAATGTTGATGTCGAATGGTGAAATCCTTCGTTAATTCTTGATTTCTTCCCTTTGGATGCTTCCTTTCCTTCAATCTTGGTTAAAACCCTTCAAGAATGACCTAAAAAAATTTTATGACTTATGACGACTGAATGGAGGTCTTTTATAGCAACCAAAACACCTAAAAACCTAAAAAAAATCATGTAGGGATATGGAGGGCGTGCTGATCATGAGTAGTATCATGCCTATGATGTAACCTATGATTTGCATTGGTGAGAAATAACAAGCATTATCATAGGTGTGATGATGCTCATGATGAAGATTGCGCCCTATACCACTTGGTATTTTTACGATATTTTCTCTATTGCTCATCTAATTACCATGAAATTTGGCATGTAGCTTCTTGACATGGTTATAGTACAATGTAAACTTTTATAGTAGTTAGAGCTCTAGAAGTGCACCTAATGCCTTCCTCAAGTCAGTTGTACCAAATTTGAAGCTCAACTGAGCTTGTCTTGTTTTTTC
>JAOXYD010056605.1:0-13130 GCA_028565735.1 Pinacopodium congolense
AGTATACAGATCGCAACTTATAGTATAATTGATATCGATCCCACGAGGATTGAATCTAGACACCTAACGACTTGAATATCTTGGAAAAATCCTTGATAAAGCATGTATAGAATCCAGCTTGTCCAAGAAAATTCCAAATTACTCCAAGTGAATTTGGTGGTGGTAGATGAGCAATAACTTCTACTTTTGCTGGATTAAAATCAGTGACTTTATTTGAAATCTTATGACCTAACTCTATGCACTCTTGCGCCATGAAATGGATTTTTTCCCAATTCAAAACCAAGTTGGATTCTTTAAATCTCCTTAGTACTTTGTCTAGATTCTCCAAACAAGCATCGAAGGATGTATCAAATACAAAAAAAATCATATATCAAAACTTCAATGCACAACTCAATCATATTCACAAACAATGCTATCATCTAACGCTGAAAAGTAGTAGGTGTTTTACATAAACCAAAAGGCATGCGTCGATATGCAAAGGTGCCATATAGGCATGTAAATTTCATCTTTTCCTGGTCTATAGAGGCAACAAAATTTGTAAGTAACTACTGTATCCATCTAAAGTAAAATGAAAACTATGCCCAACTAACCTTTCTATGACTTGATCAATAAAAGGTAAAGGAAAGTGATATTTTCTTGTGGCATCATTTAATTTATAATAATCAATAAACATATGCCAACAAGTTACTTTCCTTGTGACAATAAGTTTCTCTTGCTCATTCTTTATAACAGTAGTCCCTCCTTTCTTTGGTACTACTTGAACCGAACTAACCCATGTAGAGTCAGAAATGGGATAAAAAATACTAGCATCAAGGAGCTTTACTACTTCATTCTTAACCACTTCCTTCATGTTTGGATTCAATCTATGCTGACGTTGGACTAAAGGTTTACTTCCTTCTTCAATGAATATTTGATGAGTAGAAATAGAAGGAATTAATCCTTTAATATCTGCTAAGGTCCATCCTGTAGCATTTAGATGCTCTCTAAGAACTCTCGACAATCTTTCCTCCATCGTAGCAATTAATGATGATGAAATGATAACAGGCAATTGAGATGGAGGTCTAAAAAATCCATACTTCAATTTTGAAGGGAGAGGCTTTAATTCAAGAGTTAAAGGCTCTTCAACTGATGGCTTTAGAAAGGATTGAATTGGATTATCCAAAGGCTCGACCCTTTCCAAAAGCTCCTTTCTAACTTCTAATTCTTTTAATGCTTCCTTGACTTCCTCTACTTCATCTTCTTTGGCATTGGAATGGATCAAAGCCTTTTGCAATAAATCTAAAAAAACATAATCCAATGGATCAATTGGAGTGGAATGCATTCAAATGAAGTTACACGAATCCATGGTGGTTGGATGATTCATTGCTTGAAAAACATTGAACTCATTCTCTTAATCTTAAAGTCTGAGAATGAGCTTTCCACTATGTACATCAATTAGTGCCCTAGAAGTAGCTATGAATGGTCGTCCTAAAATGATAGGCACTGTACTGTCCTCCTCTATATCCAAGACAAGGAAATCAATAGGGAATATGAATTTATCAACTTAACCAAAACATCTTCGATGATTCCTCTTGGATAGGTGACTAATCTGTCAACCAATTGCAATGAGACAGTATTGGGTTTAGGTTCCTCTAATCCTAGTTTCTTCAAAATTAATAAGGGTATACAATTAATGCTGGCTCCAAGATCCATTAAAGCCCTATCGATTTGTAAGCTGCCAATTATATAAGGAATGGTAAAACTACCAGGATCCTTGAGCTTTGGAGATAACTTCTTTAACAGGATAGCAGAACACGCTTCATCAAGCTTAACTATCTCATACTCCTATAACTTTCTCTTCTTGGACAGGATTTCCTTTCAAAAGTTTGCATAATAAGGCATTTGGAGAATTGCCTCAGTAAATGGGATATTGATATGCAACTTCTAAAACATCTCTAATAATTTCCAAAATTGCTTGTCCAAGTGTGTATTTTTCAACCTTTGAGGATGTGGAATCCTTGGCTTGTAGAGTTGGACATTCGCATCAGCAAATAACCTATATGGCTTATCTGAACTTGTACCCTCGTCATCCTTCTCTTTCTTCTTTCCTTCTTCCTTAACTATCTCTTTTGTCATGTCCTTTTTCTTCTCTATATTCTTCACTCTCCACCATCATTTGTTTTCCTTTCTCTTCTTACTTCTTCCTTTCACCCTCAACCTCCTTTCCACTTCTTAATGTAATCGCATTTGAATGCTCTCTAGGATTGGCTTTGGTTGAGCTAGGAAACTTACCAGGTAGTCTTTCCTGTAAGAGTTGAGAAATCTATCCAACTTGAGTCTCCAAATTCTTGATTGACGCTTAATGATTTTGCATTCTAGACTCATTGGATTGGATATACTTAAGAACTGTCTCTTGAAATTTAGGTGCTTCTCTTTGAGGTCAGATGGTTTAAAAGCTAGGTGGAGGTGCTTTTTGAAGATTAGCTTGAACTTTTTGAAGTAGTTGCATGTAGTTTTGATTATTACTCTATGAAAAATTAGGACAGTTCCTCCATCTAGGATTATAAGTCTTTGAAAAAGGGTTTCCTCTTTGCCTATTGAAATTACTAATGAATTGTGCTTATTCTAGTTCGAGGGTAAAAGGACTTCCTTCTTGACACTTTAATGATGAATGGGAGGTATTACCATAACTTTCACATTCCAACTTATGAGAACTACTACTAGCACCAGTCAAACTATCAAGCTTCTTTTTAGTACCTCCAATGGAGCTACAAGAGCTATTGTATCATTGGTTGCATGAACACCATGTTATTTCTTTAGATGTCATTCTGAATTTTAATGAAATCCATTTGTATCCATATCCTCAATCAGATTATAGGCTTCGATTGCAGTCTTGCGCATTAGATTGCCTCCAACTGTAGCATCAATGGTGCTACGAGTTGAAGGTGTCAATTCAATGTAAAAGATATCAACTTGCTACCACGTATTAAATTCATGACTTAGACACTTTGTAAGCATCTCTCTAAATTGTTCCCATGCCTCGTATAGACTTTTATTTTCATATTGTACGAAAGAACTTATCTCAATTTTCATTTTTGCTATCCTACCAAGTGGGAAAAAATTAGCAAGGAACAATTTTGTCATTTCGCCTCATGTAGTAATGGAACCAGGTTGAAGTGTTGACATCCAGGCTTTTGCCTTTTCTCTAACAGACAAAGGGAATAGTCGAAGCCTCATCGCATCATTAAAGATCCCATTGCTCTTAAAATGATCAAAAATATCAAGAAAATTTTGAAGGTGTTCATTGGGATCTTCTAAAGCTGAACCTCCAAATGGTGACTATACTATATGGGATTTCAAAATTATTGACATTGACTCTTAGCCACACAGTACTAGTCGCAGGTCTACCTCTGTTCCATAGAGCTAAGTGCATCATGGTTTGTTCCCTGTTTTCTACTTGAGGTCCTATAACTACATGTTCCTCAGGGTCCATCTCTACATGTTCTGATTCAGTGTCACTAATGTTCCTACTTCTAATAGATTAGACGTGGTTGCATGGGCTTCTTTCTTTTTCTTTCTTAAAGTGTGCTCGAGTTCTAGATCGAAGTCTACTGGCTCGAGATTGATTCCCCAAGTATGCATACAAATTCGTATAAAATACTAATTAAAGGCAAATAAACAAATAAAGCAAAGGAACTAAGCAAAAAACAATAAAACAAATAAAGTAAAATAAATAAAAAATAAATGCAGAAAAAATATATAAAGAAAATTTTACAAGTCCAAAATTAATTTGCACTAGTTTACCTAATATTAAGGCCGGTTACTACCTGATAACAGTGCTAAAAACTTGTTACGTTGGTTAGGTGATTTTAAAACTTTGAACGATTTTGAAATGATTTTGATTTGAAAGCCAATGGAATAAACGCAAGTGCACCTTTTGCACAATTAATATAATGGAGTAAAATTAAGACTCTAGTTGTCGATCCCAATGGAAAAAATTTGGCCTAATTACTAGGTTGATCATATTACAATTATTTATGAAAAATCCAAACAATTTGATTAAAAATATGAAAATTGCTAAAACTATACTAACTTGGCTTAAACACTTCAAAAATAATTTTTAATTGCTTCTGAAAAATTCTAAAAATGTGTAAATTACCTAAGGATTAGATGATTGATGATTTAATTCAGCTTTAAATACATTTAAGGTCTGACTAAAGTTGTTTCACAAAATCAAAACAAAGTTATGGTAGGGATTTTGCTTTTTCTCCATTATATCTTGTCTAAAGTTTGTTTATGTTTTAAATCAAGTAAATGGACTTTAATTTCAATAAGGTGAGTTTTGGAAATTGGTTTGGTCATGTAAGGATTAATTCGTGTTGCTTATCAATTTTTCAAAAAATTTAAGATGATTTTTCATGATTAACTTGTCTTAAAAACTAATCTTAAGTTGCCAGCCCAAAATTAGTTTATTTAATCCTACAATAAACAAAATACAGGACCTTTAACATGTCTTTAAGCTCTCTTAAATCATATAAACATCATCCTTAGCAAGAAAAACGATTTAGCTATACATATTGACGAAGACATAAAAAACATACAACTTATGCAACATATCATGATGGATCTATAAAACAGACCAAATTTATAAATTTAGAGTGTAAAAAATAGGTTTTTAAGACTTCTAGATATGTCTTGTAACTACCAACTTGATTTGGAATGCAGAACAGCCTCTGATTTGATTCAAACTTACAGAAAATTCAAAGAACATATAAGGTTGTAAGCATAAGAAAATTGCTTTGATTAATCTAAAAATAAAAGCATAATAACAAGTAATCTGAGTTGGAAACCCCTTGAATATTAGTTATAAACTCATAAATATGTCTTAAAACCAAGCTCAAATATTTAAAAACTCAGAAACAATACTGAAACTCGAAATACAAAGAGTTTGAAGTTAAGAAATAAGTGAAAGACTATGAAGAGAGAAGAAGGATTTTCTCTTTCTATGGCAGATTTGTTCTCTCTTTCCAATCCATGTTTCTTCTATGTCATTGTTTGATTTTACAATAGCTACTACCTTTCACATATGCTAACGGACAATGATATTAATTAGAGACACACCATAGTCGTCATCTTGGAGATTTGGAGCTAAAATTGTTGATTGCTGCATTTAACGGCACCCTGCCTCTAACCAACAGCACCCTGAGAGACCGCTGTTAATGGTCAAATGCTGTCTCCTTAATCTACTCCACATTCATCCATTAAGGTGACCTTGACAGGGAGATATTAATGGATGGAAATGGGGCATTTTCTTCTCATTTTTACTCCAATCTTCATCTTCAAGTTCCATCCTACAAATTAAACATAATAACACATAAATTTAACAATTAAGCACTGAATTAAGGGTCATAATTTAAAAAATTAACCATTATAACTCTATCAATTTGAACCTAACGTGTTACTAGTCTTTTTAGGGGTTTCGAAATATTAAAAGGATGAAAGGATGAAAATTGTGAGAATGGAGTTGAATTTATGCTTAATTTGGTGCTTGTTTATCTAGGTTAGTTTAAGACTTAGGTTAAATGCCACGAACTAAGAGTTATAACTAGGCTTGGTCATCCTTTAGGTAATTGCCTAATCCAAGAGCTTGAGTTAAGCATGCGATACGTAATAGTCCTTAGCAATTATCGAAAGTAGCAATAGGTTAGTTGAATTTGTTAAGATAATTAATCAACTAACCTAGGGTCTCATACCTTTAAGTTACACCTTTTGAATTAGTCATTCATTAATACCTCAAGCATCTTCACTATTAAATCTAGAGAGCTTATTCTAGGTTATAGATGGGGATAGGGGTATTTCTAGAGCTTGTTAGATTTGTCTATTTTAGAGGAACTGAGGGCTTAAGAGCTTACTTGAGCCCATAGGCTATCACTATGACTAGATTACTTCTTTCTTAGATTCAAGGATCAAGTATCATTTTGAAATCCTAATGATATCTCCAATCCACTTCTTTAGTATTGTATTTGTCTTGTCTAAATTTACTTTGTGTTTGTCTCTTTGTTTGTGTTCCTTGCATCTTAGCTCATTTTGCCTTTCATCTTTCTAGGGTGTTTTCTTTTCTCTTTCTTGCAACATTTGAAATAATATTTGCATCCCAACTCTCTCTGGTTCGACCCTATCTCACCATTACTACATAGTTTGGGCAATTAGGAATTTATTATTTGACAGTTTGTGATGAACTCATCAAATTAGTCAAAGGTTTGTTTTTACTTTATCTCTCTCTTTCTTATCTTTTGGTTGAATCATATCGAACTCTTGTGTTTATGAGTAAGTGAAACTATACTTGTGCTCTTACTATTTCATATTCTCATTATAAATAAATCAATCTTAATTTATGGTCAAATTAAGGCAAGCATGCCCGTTGATAAGTAATATATTGAAATCTAATGAGTCTAGAGATCATTTCCTCAAGGATCTACTTTAAGTACTAAGTCATCCAATATCTAATTATCTAAAGAAACCAAATTGATGTGATAAACAAAATTAAACTAAAAATTTAATTAAAATAATTAACTAATATAATAGACTAGAAGCAAAATTTTAGTTCATCAAATTAAAGATTTAGCTAAGGGTTCGGGCTTCAGTTGATTAACTAAGTTTGAAAATTCTTATATGACAAGATCTAAGGAATGGTCTTTAATTTAAGACACAATTATGATTAGGTGAATGTTTTTTCTCTATTCATCCTATTTTATTGTTTGGTAATTCAATGAACTTAGGGTAATAGGCTTAAAGATCAGAAAAATCATCTTCTAGATTTGAGACCCCAAAACCTAACTAATGGTTGATCATTCATTGATATAAATTGTGTTATTTACCAAATTACATATGAATCTAATCTAGATGGCCACTGTACAATATATAGTTAAGCACTCAAATGAACTAAAATTTACACAAAATAAGGAATTATAACATAATTCATCTGTCTATTTATCTACAGCGAGTTCATCACAAACTACCAAATAATAGTACCTAACTATATCTCACAATGTAGTAGATGGCAAGGTAGGGTCGAAACACAGGGAGCTAGCATGTTACTGCTATTGTAAATATTGCAGAGAAAAGAAAACAAGAACCCCTAAAGACGATGAAAGCTAAACTAAGTTAAGATGCAAATAAAGAAATCAAAACACAAACACAAATCAAAGAACGAAAAGATTACTAACAATAATAAAGAAATGGGCTGAAGGTATCATTGGGATTCTGAGATAACTATTGATCCTTGAATTTAACTAAAAAGGTGCTCTAGCCTCAGTTACGCTAACTTAGGTAAATATAACAAGCTCTAGAAATTACCCTATCTTCACTGTAACCTAGAACAAGCTCTCTAGATTTAATAGTGAAGACGCATTAAGAACTAAAGAATGACTAACATAGGCCACTAACACATAAGCTTTGAAAGTGTAACCTAAAGGTATGGAACCCAAGACTAGTTGGTTACGTATCCTAACAAAACCAACTATCCTATTGCTACATTTTAGAAATCTCTAACAAAAATTATGTATCCTTTTCTAAATCCTATCATTTAAATTAGGGAATTATCTGAAGGGTAATCAAGCCTAGAAGCAACTCCTAATCCATGTCATTTAGCCAAGGTCCCAAACCAACTTAGCCTATAAGCACCAAATAAATTCAAACTCAATCACATTCTCACAATTGATTACCCCCTTCATCCCTTTTATACCTCCAAGCCTTTAGGTTTTTATCCATACATATTTAAATCAACCAAAATAAAGATTAAATAAGCATAAATTATACTTAATTAAATGTAACTAATGCTAGAAAATTTAGAGCAACAAAGGAAGAAAGCAATTCAACATTTAAACTAACACAAAATTAACTTAATTATCTAAAACCTAATTCAACAAAACTCAACTCAATATTCTAAAAAAGAATTTCGGCATCAAAAAAAGGAACAAACATTTATTGACATCCTAAAAAAATGCATAAATCCTAACTATCAAGTATAGTGTAAACAAAAATATTAAGAATAAATGCAAACCTATTAGATAACTCTTCATACAAATTAATATTTTGCAAGTATCAACCTGAAAATACAAAACTTAAAGCTAAAATAGTTAGAATATAGGTTGGAAACTTGAAAATAAAAACCTCCATCCATATGTATAGGGAACGTTCCTTGCAATATCAAGAGATTAAGCTACAAAAATCAACAAACCAAAAAGATATTATGGAGAATAAAATAGTATCTCCACCTAGGAAGGCATTAGACTAGTGAATCAAACATCAAATAACCTGAAATATTAGCATTCAATGGTTGAAAATAATATAATACTTAAAAATCTAGACAAGAGAGTGAAACAAATCAAAATTCCAGGAAACCTTTTGAAAAAGCACTACTAATATACTAATATTAAAAAACAAACTTTAATAATGAACTAATAAAAAGAAGAAAATTGAAAATCCCAAGGAGAGCCTTTAAAAATGTTCCTGACGTCTTTTCAAATTGCAAATCCTCCCTCCTCCAAATTCGTTTTTCTAGGCATTTACTCTTGTTTTTTCTTAAGCTTTTTTTTTCTATCCTCTCTCCATTTAGGGTTGCGTGCTTAACTCCTCTTTTTCCTAGAAAGCTCTTTTTTCCTTGTAGAAATGTTAGACTTCATTAATCTTTGTCTCCTCTTCCATTTCATTAAAAATTGTCATCTCTAATGAAAAGCTCCTTAAAACACTGGTCTCGTTTTGTTAAAATGCAGCTCAAAATGTTAGCATCCAAGCTTTCCACTAAGCTTTCTTTTCCACTCATAAACAATGTCGTGTCTCCCTTTTAAAGCTTTTTAAAAAATTTTGGTCCAGTTGCTTTTTTTTAATCTCCAATTAAAATGTGTTGCTACTAAAGGAAAGCTGGTTCTCCTCTTTTCCAAAAGTTGCCTAGTCAAGCTTGCTTTTGTTTTTTTTTTTTCCTTCTTTCTCTTTTTTTTTTCCATTTCATAAATATTTTTTAAAAAGGAAGCAACCTTTGGCTTTTCACTTCAATTCTACCAAAAGGGGTTAACTTGTTTATTAAGCAAAATATAATATCAATTAAGCACTTCTAAACATAAAATAGGGATAAATTCAAATGATTTCACATGATAAAACATACCAAGACTAATTTCTATAAAATACCCCCAAACTTGAACTATTAGTTGTCCTCAAACAATTCAAACTCAATTATTACATTTTATTAATTCATTTTCAAAGAAACTAAGTGCATGCAATCTTTCAAACTTTGGCAAACTCAAGCATTAAGCTATTATACATATCATAATTGGTTTTCATCATTACACATAAACAAAGTCAAACGAAGACACAATTGATCAAAGTTCAGCATAAAACCAAGATAGATTTTCCTCGAGATATCCACTCATTTCACTCAACTATGCTTAGGGTTTGGTGTTTCACTCTAAGCTCTTGCTAAGAGACTACAATACCATAAACTTACAGTTACACCAATTCTCTTCTACCTAGGTGAGGTATAAAAGTTTAGGCGTGTCTCACAAGTATTCAAAAAGTACCAAGTGTAGAGGGACAAGTAAATATGAATTTTCATATATGCATATGAATATTATAGACTACTTATTACTTACTACTGCTAATTTATTTGATTCTTTATTTTTCAATTTTTTTCTTTTCCGTTTTCATTTGAAAGTCACTCCAAAAACAATAAGATAATAGTAGCAAATATATACAAAATATGAGTAGAAAACCATCTAAAATTATCTCAAAATAACATATAAGTTCAAAAGTGCCAAACTATAGACCGAATGCTCACTTAGTATGTAAGGCCCCAACACATACCCTAGAGTTATTATAGCATGTCTAGGGTGCATCAAGAAGTGAACATAAAAAATGAATTAACATAATGGTACTTAATGTAAAAGTTTTGGCTAAATGGGTAATATGTTCGTTTCGGCATGAACATATCTCTGTAATTTGGCCATATCTTGGTCTGTATACCTCCAAATTGAATGATTCTAATTGGAAATCAATCTAGTGATATAGATCTAAAATGTTCTTGAAGGAACTAATATTTTTTTGTGCCTCTATAGTTTTTTAATTCTGGCTTGAATTTTAGTTATGGCTAATATCCATGTTTTCGAGAAACCTATCGTATTTTAGGTATAACTCCTAGAATAATTAACCAAATTGAATGAGATTTATGACATTATAAAATTAAGACATATTTGAATGAAAGTAATTGATAAGATTATAGGCCAATATGGGAAGTCAAGGAAGAAGAAGGACCAATATGAAATTTTTCTAAAGTTAAAACATGGATATATTAGATTAAGACATATGTGGACCAATTGGATTAAGGTATATGTGACCGATAATAACAAAGCATATGTGTGGGTTTTGAAAGTTCTGAAATAGGGATATGGAGAGGGGGATAATGACAATCTAAGTTCATATTTTCTCCTCTCCATTTCACCTTCTTCATTCCATCATTTTTCATGTAAGAAATTAAGCTAATCTTAGATGGAAAGCCAAATAGCAAGGGAAGGAAAGGCAATAGAAGACCTACTTTGTCAATTTTCAGGTTTATGAATTAACTTAGTTGATGTCGAATTATTTCTAGGATATTGATTTGGTATTATTTTAGTGTTATCTTGGATAGACGTGGTTGAATATGACAAGAGGGTATTATGTAGTAGAATTTTGTCTAGGATTTGTTTGAGTCAGTCACGTTTTTTAAGCCATAATTAAGCCTAAAAACCCCTAAATTATGTGATTCTTATTGCATATGAAACCTAATACATAGTGGTAAATATCTATAAAATAGGCTTTGATTTAATTATGATTCTATGACCTTGGAAATTGAGTTCAGAAAAGGTGAACTGATGTTGTCCTTGTTTTAGAGTAACTTAGGATATTTTACTTATATCGCATGAGTTAGAAGTCGAAATGGTCTACATGTTAATCCTCTAAAAACTACTACAAAGAGAAAAAGATGTCTAGAAGACCTAAAAACCCAGTTCTGACATTTTTATATACATATTAAGGAACAAATAGTGGTATGAATAGAGTGTGTGTATGTTATGACCGTGGCATTGTTTTTGTTTTCGATTTTTGTTTTTACCGACTTTTATCCTAATCTTTTTGAATGTGTATAAGACCATTCAAACACTTCCAAATAAATGCAGTAGGATTTATCATATTTCAATTGGGTGATTGAACAATGGAATTTAAGATTGAGCATAATTCTTTTCAAAGAAAACGTACTAGTACGTAAATGATTGATATTTATATTTATTGCTCATATATGTATAATATGATCATAAAAGTGTGACTTTGACACCCTCCCATTAGTGGTAAGTTATGGCTTGCATGTATGAATACATTTATACATTTCATGACTTGAAATATATTTCATATGATTTGTTGATATATGAATTGTGAAATTTGCAAATGGTTAAAGAAATGTTATGGTGCCTGCTTTATTGTCTTGGTTGTGGATAGATAGACATGCCTATAGAGTTACAATACGGCTACTACGGTTTGACACCATCGATCTCCACAGTTTGATACCTTTTGGTATCCACAGTACGATACCTTTTAGATTCCATATGTTGATATCTTCAGATATCCACAGCACCCGTTATCCACACCCACAGATAATGTGCATGCCTAACACAAAAAATAAAGTAAAGAGATATAAATAAGAAATGCTGTATGACAATATAAATAATTGGTATATGAATTGGAATTTACATTTGTATTGATAATTTGTTTCATTGAGTGTTGAATATAAATGTTCGAGTTTTGAAGGTGAATTTATGGTATATGAAAGAAATATATTGAAGCATGTTTTCATTATTTATTTGATTAATGGTTCCATACTTATTTATATTTGTGTGATTTTTATGAATGCATGTGCTTGGTGAATGACTGTTGTGAGCGGTCATCCAAACTAAGTGTTTCCCCACTAAGCTTTCAAGCTTAGCATGGGTGTTAATCTGTGTAGGTTCAAATCATAGGAGTGAGGTATAGGGAATATCTGTAGGGACCAAGACCAATAGTTAGAAGAAACAATACTTTTAGAATGTGTTTTTAGTTAGATATGATTGTACATGTAATAGTTAAAGGAAATTGTATGTTTTCTTTTGGGTTACCATGTAAATGAAAAAAAATGTTTTACTACTGTTAAATGATAATGTTAAGCATCAGGAGTTTTGTAATGTGTATATGTATCGCATTGAACTAAAATGCACGTTGTTAATATATGTATAGGAAATTGGTTGTCTTATGTATGGATGGTTTTAGATTCCATATAGGGGATGTTACATAGTACTTTACTTATGATCAATTAAGGCTGATAGGGTTTTAGGTTTTAAGGTGTATAATTTTCAAACAAAAAGGGTAAAGCTCAGAATGGGTTGCAAGGGATAATGTTAGGAATTTAAGTCAAATGGTTAAAATAAGGAAGGCCTTAATCCTTTCCATATAATGTGCATCTTGTAGTTGCAAAATTGTTTAATGTAAGCTTTGAAGGTAATCTTCCTAGTGAAGCATCATACAACAAGAAAATGGAATGTAGTCATATAAACTCAATGCCTCACAAAAGTTTATCTATGAAAATCTATCATGATTTCATACATTACCTAATCATTCAAGTATTAAAATTTTTACTAAGTTTATATAACTAATTACTTCAATCAATAAACATGATTCACTTTCTACTCAAGCAACCTAATCCAAATTCAAACATAGAACTCAATCTCATTCCAACTACTATGACAGAATTTCATTGTTCAACATTCATCATAATAGTTTAAGTGTAATAGTGCAAAAATTTTCAAACTAGTCCCTGCCTCCACACTTATAATGGACATTGTCCTCAATATCTAAAAACAATTAAAGCACATGTAAAAGGTATGAGAATAGAAGTACTCCCCTGGATTGAAGAAGTCGTATGAAGCTTGATAGTTAAAATTTGAGCTTTTGTTCTTGCCTTCCTACACACAAAACAAACCCAAGAAAATAAGCAGAACCCTCAAAGCGAATAAACCATAATGATGAACCAAGGGAGGTTCCAATCTTGGTTTTGATGATAACAAAACATGCTTAATCACTAATGGTTTGAGTTTATG
>JAOXYD010056616.1:0-13130 GCA_028565735.1 Pinacopodium congolense
TATTCTTCATTCATCACCAGTCTAGAACTCTTTTTCTTCTTCTTGTTCTCAAGCACATCGCATACAAACCTTGTATTCTTAGACTCCCGCATAAGAGATTTAACTAAAGGTTTATTAGCATGTAATTTCTTAATAGGCTTTAGAATCTAAGGTGTTCAATACCATTTCGTACCGTACAAAAAATGGAACGGTAACATCTATTTTGTACCGTATACAAGTACCGATCAGTACTGGTTTCGTTCGGAGACTAAAATGAAAATTTGAAGAAATTACTATTTTTCATATTTTTTTTCTTTTTTTATATTTTTAGCAATAAAAATATTTTAATTAATTTTGAATATATAAATTAATTTTATAATTATTTTTATTAGAAAGTTAATTTTATTTTTATTTTTAATCTCTAATTAGTTTAAATTTGGTTAATAAACTAAAGATTTTATTAATTCATATTTATATTTGTAATCTTTTTTAATGTATTATTAAATAATCTTAAATGTTCCATCAACTCATATTTATATTTGTAATTTTTTTAATATATTATTAAATAATCTATAATATTTCATTAATTTATATGTATTTTTGTAATTTTTTAAATAAAATGAGTATAAAAGAATGTAAAAATTATTTTTAGTTACAATTAATTTATTAATTATCTTAAAGTAATTAATAAATTTATTATTATATTAACTTTATACAATTATTAGTCTTTTGGGAAGTTAAGTTAAAAATTATATAACATAATATATTTAAGGACTATTTATAAATTTTCTAAAATTAAAGGACTAATTCATAATTTTCAAAAAAATTTTGAAACGGTACCGATATTAACTGGTATCGGTATAGTACTATTTTAAACTCAAAATCGATACTGGTACCGGTATTGGTATCTATATACTCCTTTAGTTGTTCAATGGTTGCCAAGTTAAGGTCTAATCTTGGTGGCTTAACTCCTTTGTCATTTGCTTCTTTGTTTTCTTCCTCCTCTCATATGCCTTGTCCTTCATGCACTAACTCTATGGTTTTCTTTTCAATTACCAAGAATACCGCATGCACTTGCTCCTTTGGATTCTTCTTAGTGTTGGCCAATCAAGCACCTACAGGTCTCTTATAAACAATCTTGGCCAATCTGTTCCATTTAATTTTCCAAATTCTTGATTGATGTCTCAATATGTTGAAAACGAGCATCATATATGGCGATACACTTAGCCAATACCTCCTTTAAGATAGGTTGTTTATTTTATTGATGTTGAGAATGGAAACTAGGTGGGTGATTCTATCCTTGTTGACCATGCGCTCTCAACAAGAAGTTTGGATGATTTTACCATCCCGAGTTATAGGAGTTGCTATAAGGATTGTTTTGGTGATTTCCCACATACTCCACTTGTTCTGCTTGCATCCCAACCCCTGCTACCTAGCATTCATGATTGGGGTGACCACCTCTATAGAAATTGTAAGCCATGACGTGAGTTACAGTTGATGCAACTGTTATGCTTTCAAGTTTTCTCATAAGAGCTTCCACCTTAACTTCTAATGAAGACACGAGATCTACACTATATAATCCCCCCATTATATTTTTTCTTCTGCCTTGCACTTCCCTACTAATAGGTGTTCATGGCTATGTTCTCTATTAGCTCTTGAAATTATTCGAGCATCTTGAAACTAGTAATGCCACATAATGATAAATCTATTAATTGTTTAATAGAAAAATTTAGGCCTCTATGAAAATTTTGCATTAGCATACCTAAGTTGAAATCATGATGTGGGGACTACTTATGCATGTCCTTTCAATGCTCCGAATCTTCATATGAGTTTTCCTTCTTCCGCTGTTGAAAAAAGAAAATGTTGTTATGCAATTTAGCCAATCTAGAGGAAGGGAAATACCTTGTTAAGAGCTTAAGTGATAGAATCCAATGGGTTTGCATTTAATCATGCCTTGGATCTAATACGCAAAGAGAAGGGGAATAACTGCAATCTAATAGTCTCTTTTGACACTTTGTTTAGCTTAAAAGTGTCATAAATTTCTATAAAGTTGGTGATGTAAATGTTAAGATCTTCATCTAGAAGCCTGTCAAATTGTACATAGTTTTGTAGCATCTGGATCATCTGAGGCATAATCTTAAAGCTTGTGCTCTCTACCCTTAGCCTATGAATGCTTGAATATGTTCCTTATAATGAGGGTTGTAAAAGATCACATATTGTAACCTGCACTTTTGGTTCTGACTCACGCTCTATGTTGTTGAATTGTAGCTCTAAATCCTTTATCTTGATGCTAACTCCTGACTTCTTCTCTCTTGGTCCCTTTCTAAATGTTCTTTCAACTAATGCACTAATACATTAATGCATTAGGATGACTTCTAGTCATGCACAAAGGTGCCTAACCTATAAATTAAAGAAACAAACAAAAAGGTAAAGAACTGTGCAACTTGAAGACAAAATTTAAAATGCAAAAAGTAGAAATTGAAAAGTATGAAACAAATAACAACTAAAATCAAGTAAATAAAACTACTTTAAATAAGAATAGAAAAGCACTTAGCAAAGACATAGTCTTGATGTGTTATGTGCCTATCTAAGTTTTAAAAGAAATAATGAATAAGAATATACTAAGCAATATCACAATACACGAGAAGACAAGGGTACCTAATGAAAGCAATGTAGTTAAGGTGAGTTTAGAGGTCGAACCACAAGGATTGCTATTACTAATAAATTCATGGATAAATTAGCTAGCTTTTCAAAGGGAATACATTGATTGATTTATTTGGTAATGAAAAGAAGCAAAAACAAATAAAATTATAATGCTTAAACAAACTCACAAGAAATAGAATTTAATGATGAAGTTAAAATTTAGGTAATTAATCCCTCTATCATGTATTCGTACTCATTGTTTATCTTGATTTAACTCGAATTTAAGATTGATTAAAATATAAATTCCCTAATGTAAATTACACTCTCTCTCGAGTTATGGAATTCTATTCAATTCTATAAATTAGAAAAAAATTCTCTCTATTATAAACCATAATTGGGACATATTTAAGGAGTAAAAGCAATCTATTTCTTCATCATCTTTACCCATTTTGACAGCCACACGTCTACTTCATAATTTCCTCTTTTTTTTAGTGTTTTAAACTAACCTTTAAGTTTTAGTTGGAGATTAGTCATTTATTTTATGTTTTAGAGTGATTTGAACTTACATTCATTTAGATTTAGCTACTGTTTTCATTCTACATTAGTTTTCTTATGCTTATGCATTGGATTTTGTTGGATAGATGTGCAAACCTTTGAATATTATGATTATAATTATGAAAACAGAACTAGGTTTTAATGGTTATTGTGTTTCTATACTTAGGTAGAATAAAAACCTTGATTAAATTCCAAGAATTAAGGCTTATGCATAAGCTTGATGGCCCTATTTGTAATTATAGCTCAAATGTTATATATAAACTTGTAATTTGTAATTATCATTAATGAATACTAAAAGTAGTAATAGGTTAATTGAATTTATTAGTGAGACATAATCAATTAGCCTATAGTTTTGATTCTTTAAGTTACAAGTTCCGAGCTTGTAAGATTATTGCTTAATTGGTTATTTCTTAGTGCTTAATGTTATTATTTTATTAAATTTAGATAGCTTATTCTAGGTTATCATATGCTTAGGGGTATTTTCAAAACTTATTGGATTTACTTATAATTGAAAAAACTTAGGATACAAGAGCTTATTTGTATCCATAGGCTAACATCTTAGCTAGAACATAGTTTACACGTTTACAATGATCAATTTTCTTTCCCTAAATCCTAAGAATATCTTCCACCCTCTTTTCTAGTATTGCTATTTATTTCTTTATGTTATGCACTT
This sequence comes from Pinacopodium congolense, assembly GCA_028565735.1. Lineage (NCBI taxonomy): Eukaryota > Viridiplantae > Streptophyta > Magnoliopsida > Malpighiales > Erythroxylaceae > Pinacopodium > Pinacopodium congolense. Next base: position 3,851 of record JAOXYD010056616.1, read on the forward strand.
TTGTTTATTTGCATTCGTTTCTTTAGTTATCTTTCTGTTGTTTTAATTTAATCAAATTAGGGGTTTAAAATTTTTACACAACAATAGAAATAGCATTAATACACTAGTTCTCTATAGATCGACCCTGATTTACCTTACTACATAAGTAGAGATTAATTTAGGTTATTATTTGGTAGTTAGCAATAGAATTACCAAGAACATAAAATTCCAAAAAAATTGAAGTACAAAGCCTAGAAAGTAACGTCATTCCAATTAGACTAAACCAAGAAGTCTTATGTGGTGATATAATATCTCTAATATTATTCAATATAACACCTTGAAATATAATTCAATCTTGTAATATTATCAATATTATTGAACTAAGGGAGAATCTACCTAAGTTTATATGATAAAAAAAATCACTTTTACTACCAATATTTTCACTATTGTTATATTGAAAATGCAGGATTGAAGGAACGATGTCAAAAAACACAATTTAGAGCCAAAATTAGAGTATTGAAATTAAAGTGATTATAGATGAAGATCAAGATATTGAATAAAGGATCAAGAATTAAGATAATAAAATTAAATAGGTTCTACTTTGTAATTTTAATTGTAAGTCTTATCTTGGTCTTTTAAAAGTGTTTTATAGGCTTAAATGATGCATAATACATACATGTTTATGCATATGAGTTGTATAATCAAGAGGAATTATGTGGAGAATATTTTTAAATGATCCTTTTAACATATTAAAACCTTTTAGGAACCTATTTTGAAGTGTGTGTACATTGAATATTGAGAAAAGAAGTGGTTAAATATGTTATGATATGTTTTTGGGTTAGTTACATGTGTTAAATAGTGTGACAAATGTGAAATACTAGTTTCTAAATGGATTAGTTGACTAGTATGTTTGGTAGTGGTTGACCATTATATCAATTTTGTAGATATTGGTGAACCAATAGGTTAGATTAGTCGACTAGTGATTAGTCAACCACTGTGTTGATTTTGCAGGAATCGGTTTACTAATGTAATCAAGTGGTTAACCAGTGATGCGGTAGATCTAATACTAACAGCTAGCTTTAATAGTAAAAAAATAAATTAAATGTTTTAAAATGAGTCCCAACCATTATAAATGGTTAGTAGACCAATTGTTACCTATAAATAGATGTATTATATGTGTGTTAGACATTAAGAATCGGTGGAAAGTAACAAATTGAGTTATGAAAGTAGTTGAGTGACTGTATAGTTGGTTTTGATGAGTTCTTTCTAAAGTTTTGTTATATATAATCTTTAGTGTGTTGATGAGCCTTTTAAACAATTAGAGTAGGTCAATGAAAAGTTTTTAAAAGTGTTTTTTGGGGCTTATGGGATAAATATTGTTACTTTTGTGCCTATGAAAAAAGAGAAGTGGCTATAAGGATTGGTCTTCACTCTTCACCCATTGAAGAAGATTTGATAGTAAAATTTCTACCAAGGAGTTGAAGAGTGCACATAGATATGAGTTATGTATCGAACCACCATAAAAATTAGTCTGCCCCTCTACTCCTTTATGTCTTTATTTTTCAAAGTTTATCTTATTTTAATTCATATTTATATTATTGATTAAATTGTTTATTATTCTGCATTATTATTAAGATAGTAATTTTAACTAGGAATAGAGACGTAGAAAATTTTTAGTTATCTAATTTACCTATCTTTTAGGTGCCATATAAAAGTCAACAATTAATATCAGAGTAAAGACTCACATAGGTATATTTATAAGAAAATAATGAATATAAGATTATAAAATGGCGCATTTTGATAGTGAAAGTATAAGTAGGCCCCTTTTATTTTGAAATTAAAATTATGGACTTTAGAAAATTATGATGAAAAACTTCCTTCTATTTATAAGAATAATTTTTTTTAAAATGGAAGAGAATGAGCCTCTCACACTCCAATAAAAAAAAATTTGTAGATAATGTAGAGACAATAGTATGAAAAGGATAAAAGTAAGTAAAATGGAAGGACTAAAAAGTCATTGCTCTAAACAGTAAAGTTATACGTATTCCATGTTGTGCATTAAATAGAGATGATTTTAATATAATTTCTAGTTTTAAATCTACTTATGAGTTTTGTCATATATTGGAGATTATTCATAAAGGTACCAAACAAGTTGAAGACTAGGAAGGTGAGTGTGCGAAGGAAAAAGTGGCTCACATATGCTTCTTAGATGATGAGGTGCCTCACTCAAATTTTTGTAACAATGATGATAAGGTACCTTTTTATTCAAATTCTAATGGTGATGATGATGATTATGTTTATGAATTAACTTATGATAAATTAGTTAAAATTTTAAATGCCATTATTAAGAAAAAGAAAAGTTTTCTTTTAAGTATAAAGAAACATTGAAACTTTTATATGCATGTAAATTAGAAAAAAAAATATTGAATTACATAATTTTATAAAATCAAAGAATATGAATAATGGTGACGTGCAAAAATTGAGAGATGGATATATACATAGAGAATCTTGTGAAATGCTAGGATCATCTTCTAGATCCCATCCTAGAAAAATTGATCATATTTTCATATATGGATCTAAACTAAAATATGAGAGGGAATACAAACAAAAATAAGCATAACTTTTATAGAAATAAATAGACACAACATACCTTATTTAAGCATTATTTTAGGCAAAATACTCCAACACATTTTCATGCTCCCTACACGTATATACACAACATTACAAGTATTTTTCATTCATATCCTATGTTTAGTTTTCATCTGAAGAGAGCATGCAATGATAAGAGATCTAAAAATGCATATAGGAACATCAACTTGAGAACTTGTTTTCATTTATATGATGGTCTTATGATACATTATTTTTGTGGGAATTTTGGACATATTGCAAAATGTTGTTATGGTAAGCAAAGTTAGTTGCATAAATTAGAAAGAGATTTGAATGGTAGGAAGATAACTAACCCCTAAGAACCTAAGTGAATATAGGTACTAAAAATACATTGAATTTCATTTTATAAGTTGATAGACTTTAAGGGTATGCCCAATATTAGAAGGATTATCACCAAAACTTGTTGAACCAAGTAAGGGAAAAGGTAAAAAATGACAATTAGTGATACATAAAAAGGAGGTATATATTTGTCTTGGTTATGCTACCTTGAATGTTTTTAATATAAGAAGTTAAATTGAGTCATACATGATGATTTGAATGATCAAATTGAGTACCACTTGATTATTTGAATGATTTGAATATTTTTTATTCATGAATGATGGAGTCTAATTTGATTTAAGGACAATTTTAGTTATTTTTATTACATAGTTTAAAGATAAAAATTGCATAGATAAAAGGGAAGAGAATAATGTTGATAATATATATATACATTTAGCTTATTTAACTAGATCTTATATAACTAGGAGAAAATTAGAAATTGTGTAAAATTGTGTATGAATATATGCTTTTTGGTGCTTTGTATAGGAAAAGCACTTAAATGTATTGGTTATTTTGGATACCCTATTGGGTGTTTTATACTAGATATTCTTTTTACCTTTGATTGTGTATGGGATATTTGATACATTAATGTTGACTCCTTATTAAATTCTCTAGTTTATGATCATATCTTGTATATTTAATATTATATGATAGTTAATAGTTGAATTTGAATTATTTTTTTTTATTTTTATAGATTTTTACATGACATTTGAATTTGAATAATTCATTTTAGATGCTTATAGATTTATGCTTTTATACCCTTTTTAATATTGACAAAAAAGATGAGATTTTTATGTGATATTATATTATATTAGTTGTAATTATTTAGGGGGAGCTTGATTTGTTTTATTTAGGGGAGTTTGATTTTTGAGTTGTTTATAATTTATTATTATGCACTTATTTAAGGGAAGCTTTTCAATTTTGTTTTTTTGTTATTTTACTTATAAAAAGGGAGAAAATTTGCAAAAATGTTAGAGAAAGAAGGAGTTTTGATAATCTTTTATGATTTTTGAATCTTAATGATTTTAATGTACCTATATTGTGTTGTTTTTGGCCTATAAAAAAGTGGAAAAGTTTGGTAATGTATTGGCTCATCTATTGTTGTTTTGTAATGCTTAAATTTAGGGTAAGCTTAAGTTTTTAAGTTTTGAGATTGAGTTTAACTTTTAAGTTGCTTGTGAATTGATTTTTGAGTTATTTATGAATTATTTTGATGTATGAAGTTAGAGAGAGTTTTCAAATTTTGACTATATTAATGATTTTTTGTTTGAGTTTTGTTTATTGATCTTATGATTATGTTTGACCTTGTGATTTTTGATTGCCTTAAAGATATCATATAAAAGGGGGAGAAAGTTTTGAGAAAGTTTATAAGTAGCATTAAGAAAGGTTGAATGGTTTTGGAAGTAATATATATTTTTTAAGTATATAAACTTTTTGATGATTTAGAAAAGGGGGAGTAGGTTTTTCTAATATCATATTATTTTTTCATTATTAAAAAGAGGGAAGTTGTTGAACTAGGAGAGGCCCTATTTAAGTTTTGACGATGACAAAATACCTTCACTACTAATGGTTTCAATGTTATTGTATTAGAAAGATAAGATTGAAGAAAAGGTGTTAAAAGACATAATTCAAAGTGAAAGTTAAAGTATTAGGGCTAAAGTGATTAAGCATCAAGATCAAGATGTTGAATGAAGGACTACTAATTAATATAGTAAAATTGAATATGTTTTATTTTGTAATATTTGGTAAATCTTGTCTTTGTCTTTTCTAAAATTTTTTATGGGTTAAAATTATGCACAATGCATAATTTATGTAAATAGGATGTATAATATAGGGGAATTATATGACGAATGCTATTAAATAATTCTCTTAATACACTAAAACTTTTGGAAAACTAGTTTGAAGTGTATGTAGATTTAATTTTTTTAAAAAAGAAAAGGTTAAATATGTCATAACATGTTTTGAGGTTAGTTGCACGTGTCAGTGACTGGTTGACTAGTGTATTTGGTAATGGTCGACCAGTATATCAATTTTTCAAATACTGGTTAGCCATTATATTAGATTAGTTGATCAGTGATTAATGTACTAATTTTACAGGGACTAATTGGTTGGTGCAATCAAGTGGTCGACTAGGGACACAACATATTTAATACCAATAGCTAGTTTTAATAGTGAAAAATAAATTAAATGATTTTTAATGAATCCCAACGGCTGTAAATAGTTTATAGATCGATTTTTACCTATAAATAGGTTTAATGAATGTGTTTTAGGTATTAAGATGTGTTGAGAAATATAAAATTGAGTTGTAAAAGCATTTAAGTAATTTTTTAAAAATAAATTAGTAAGTAAATATCATAGAAGATAAATAAGGTATAATATCAAAGAGCAAAGATGCTCTATCGGTTAAGAAGAAACCGCTAAGCTAAGCAACTACGGGAGGCAAAGATCATAGTGCATCAAACAAAAAGGGATGCACTAGCTATACATGCCAAGCCCTAATAGAAAGAAAAGAAAATAGGGGAAAGCATAGTTGCAATCTAAAATAATAAGAGCAGACCAACAAAAACAAATATGCTCTCACTCCTATAACACCTTACTTTGATACTGGTTCATTTTTTATTTTAAAAAGGGGACCCTGGACTGTCTCCTCCAAGCCTTTCTCCTTCCTCCTCCTTTCTTACTCCAACCATTATATTTAGTGAAATTAATTAGGTATTCTATTTCTTAAAGAAGATTTTATCAGATGGAATTTCTGTTTATAAAGAATTTGGTGGTGGTTTATGCTTAGAGTTAGTAGAAGATGTTGAGTTCCAATCACCTTCCTCTTGCATTCTTTGTATGATTATCCTCTGAATTGATCTTGAAAAAGAATCTTTTGTTAAGCTCTCTAGATTTTGAATAGTAATTTTCTTCACTGGTTTATTTGTGCCCCCAGGTGTTGTCCTTTTTGCAATTCTTCTCTTCCTTTTAAAGTGTGTGACAAAGGTAAAAGGTTAATTAGTCTCATTAGTCACACTTACCTTCTTACTCCTTACTTTTAGGTTAGGTTTTTTGCTTGGTTTTCCCTTTTAAGTACCCTGAAGTCTTGATCTCTTAAGGGAATTTGAATTATTTTGTTTCAAAGGAATCTAAGGTTGAATTTCTCCTAGTCAACATTCTGAATTTTTCTATCTCTCTTCCTCTTTCCTGACAGCATGATCTACTTTCCTTTTTACTTCCTTGTCAACAAGTCTGTACCTTTAATTATTTCAAAAGAACTAGCAAGACAAGAGTTAGTTAAACAAATAAATGTAACAATAAAATTAACTATAATATGTGTTTGAGTGAAGGATTTATGTAATTATAAAGACCACAATGTTAATGTTACCCCTGAAATCCAAGGCTAAGTCTTTAAAGGTTCGGTTGTTACTTTCTTGCCAAAGACTATATACAGAAGTTGAGAGAATGATTTTGAAAAGGTTATAATTTGAATTGTTATTGATGGAATGGTTTTGGTGCTAAGCTAGTATAGTAGGAAGAGAGGAAAATTTTGTCAGGTTTACTTGAAAATAGATTAGGATTGCTTTCCAATCAATATTCAAATAACTATAATAAAAAAGAGATGGCTTAAGTTTTCATTGTCAGCTAGGCAAAGGGTTGTTTGGTTAGTTTTGGTGTGTTTTTCGCAAAGTTTTGGTGCATACATTTTTTAATGTGTTAGTGAGCTTCTTAATCACTTTGGATGGGTCAAATGAGAAATTGTTTGAAGTGTATTCTATAGGGTAGTGTAGTTATGAGAAAATATTAAAAGGGATACTTTTGTGCATGTAATGCGTAATCTTCACCTATTAAGAAGGATTTAATAGTGAAAATTTTAAAAAGAAGTTAGGGAGTAGATATATATGTGATTGTCCACCGAACCATTGTAAATATTGGTTTTCATCTTTCTTTTCTAACTTCTTCATTTTAAACGTTTATCTTATTTAAATTCATATTATTATATTATCAATTTTATAATTCTGTATTATTATTAAGAGAGTAGTTCTTAATAGGAACAAGGACTTAAAAAATCTTTAATCATCTAATTTATCTCCTCTCTCTTGGTGGTATATAAGACTAACAAATACCAAATTAAAGTGGTATCGTGTTCTATCATGAAACATTATGTGTATGTAATGTAAGAAGTAATATCTCTTGTAAATGATTCCATACACATATTATTGCTAATCGGTTCTCATGCATGATTCCATAATACCACTTATGTTCCAATAAAGGGTTACCTTTAAAAAAATTAAAGACAATAGTTGTCTCTCATTTTCAAATATGGAATAAATAGTATAAATTTTCTTTGATATTACATGTGAGATAATCTATTTTCATGTCTTTACTAATACAAATGAAACAATTTAATCTGAATATAAAAGTAATCATTATAATAAATCTAAAAATTATAAACATTCATAATTTCATAAAATAATAGAACTGATAATTAACATATTCAAATATGAAAAAGTTATATAATCATGTACACACTTATGAAAAAGGTTAGTAAATACAATATTTTTACTAATATGCTCAATCATACATTAGTCATTTTTAACATGATCTCTAATAATAAGATACGTGATGTCCACACACTTTAATTGCTAGAGATTTTTTTATTCTTATAAATGAAAATAACTACAATACTTACAACAATATATCGTAAATAGTATTAATTAGCATAAGATTTTATACACAACTTTTCAAATAAATAAATTCTCTAATTTTCAAACTAGATTAAACGTATAAAATCTTCAGTTACTATAGACATCAATTATGCACTAGTTATGTTTTTGCAGTACCTTAACTCTATAAAAATATTTTTTAAAATAATTACTTTATCAATTTTTGAAATATTTATAATGCATAGATGTTCTCCATTGTCCAATTGAAGTTTTATAAATAAATTAAGGAAAAAAATAGAAAGCTTTTTGTGATTATTAGATACAACTAATGTTTACAATATTATTTTGTATTGATCAAAATGTACTGTATCGGTCGGAAAATAGAATGATAAGAGTAAGTATCGTTCTGGGTATAGATATTGTTCGATACTAGCAATTTCAACGGGTATCGGTTGATATTGATGATTCTGATACTTACTAGGACTAAATTAATATATATATATATATATATATATCCACAGTCTATTACTTGCTTCTATCTCTGTCTTTGTCTATTTGGTATTTTGCGGTGCTTTCTTAACACCGATTGACTGTCAGGCTCCCCTCTAGTTACCAGTCTTCCCCCTACCTGCTTATGTATATATATGCTTGTATCCACTTTCCCTCTACTTCCCTCTATCTCTTGGTCGCAATTATTTGTTTTCCCTCTGCTTTTGTTTTGTCAATCTTTGTATCTAGTATTTGCTTGCCCTTTAGTCTCCTCTAGTCAACTTTCCCCAACTCCTTCGAAGTTCCAAAAAATGAAAAGCAAAGGATAAAGGACACAGAGAAGAAACAAAAACTTAATGGGTCTCAAGGCCTAAGCATTTTCTACAATAATGCGATAATGATGATAAGAATGTTACATTTCATAATTATTCTTTTTTAAAAAAATTTAAAATTTATATTTAATCCATATATTATTGCTTTATTATTTATTTTTATTTGTTAAATAATAAAATTTATATTTTATAAGAATATGAAAAGAAATTAATTTTATGATAAATTTATAAAGAAAATGGAAACAATTGATCATAATTAAGTTTAAAATATAGTTATATATTATAGGTTTAAATTATTTTATAATAAATATTAATTTATTCATAAAAATTAAATATAAAAAATATAAAATTAGAATCATGTCTCATATTTAACTACAATATTAAAAATAACATAAATTTTTGCTCTAAATCATCATTAAATCAAAACAATTGTTTCACTTATTTTAATGATTTATTTATTAAAAAATTTAGATAAAAGATATATAAAATGTATGAATTTTGAAATAATTAAATTTTAGTACAATATCTAAAAATTTTCATACTTTCAAATTAATTTTGATTTTATAAGTACATTTTTATTTTTTTAAATTTAGCATTAATTCAATATATACAATTTTTAAATTTAGTCAATTTCAAAATTATATAGAAAATAATTTATAATATTGATTTTATCAAGTTAAAAGATTGAGGATATGCATCATTTTTAATTTTACATCTGTAATTAAATTATTTTTATATTATTTTTAGTTATTATTTTCATATTCAATCATTCTAATATAAAAAGTGGAGAGTGAGACCAAAGATTTGTATTTATTTATAAACTCTCCTGGCGGATGGGTAATACCCGGA
>JAOXYD010056627.1:0-13129 GCA_028565735.1 Pinacopodium congolense
ACATTGAGATTGAGCATTCTAGAAGTTGTTTGTATATGTTTATGTGAGTTGTGAGTATTCTTGTGAGTTTTTGTGTTATATTTCAGTCATAAGTGTTATGTGAGTCCTTATACATCTTAGTGGGTTAAGAGTGACAACTGTATAAGGTGTGATTGTGAAAAGGGTGAAAATTGTAAATAAATTTTCGTAAAAGTTATTCTTAACTCTTGAAAAAGAAGAGTGTTTGTGAGGTTGTCTTTTATTCTTAGAAAAGGGAGTGATAAGTTAATCCTTAACCTTGAAAGGAAAAGTGATAGGTTAATCCTAATAACTCGTGCCTCGACATTGCTTTTAGCCTTCGACCACTTTTTATACTTTCAATATTTTTTTAATTTTTTTCTTTTTTATATTTAAATATCATTGTTCGACCTTTATTTCATTATTTTGGGTTTTTGATAATGCACCATCATTTTCTATGTCTTTTACAATGCTGCAACGATTGTTTTATATGTCTATATTTCATTGTATCACACTCTTTTGTTTATGATAAAGGCCCTTTCCAATGTCAATTTAAATTTCTCTCCTTTAATCTTTTAATTTTTGACACTTCTTCAATTTTCTTTCTTTCAATTTTCGTAATTTTATTAGTATTTTCCATAGACATTTGGGTGTTATTTACTTATTTTTCATATTTATAATTTCTATATCTTTTTATTTAACAAACTTAATTTTTAATTCAAAATTGGAGCACACAAAATTAATTTTAAAATAAATTTGTATAACAAATAAAATTAAATAAATAATTTCAAATATAATAATATGAAATTCATCAATATTTTTTACATAATTTTTAGTTGATATTGTAATGAATGTGTTACAAGAAAATAAAGAGAGCAGAATTTGACATAAGATAAGGTTGATATATTAATCAATAGAGGAAGTGGAATAAAACCAATACATTTATTTAGTCAATCAACTAGCCTTTACATAGGGTTATATATAACAGATAGCAATAAACATAGGAGCAACTTAACAAACTACTAAATAATGGGCATCACTTATAATGTTGAACCAAGGGAGGTTCCACTTAATTTTGATGATAAAAAAACAACTTTTTTACTAATTTTTATGTTTGAATGAACTGAATATAGGTCTTTTTTAGATGAAGTTCAGCTTACTGAAGAAATCATAGAATTATAATGGAATTCGTGAAGATCATATCTAAAAACTTAGGCATTTGAAGAAGTCCATTAGGTTGTTATAATTTGTTTTATGTAATTTTTATTGTAAGCTTTACTTAACTCTCGATGATTATTGAAGAGGCTCGTTCATGCATTCATGACTTCGATAATACATATAGGAGTATAATTAAGAGGAGGTATATGATCAACATTTGTGAGTATGAAAAATCCTCTTGATGTGTGAATTTGTTGAACAAAAAGTATAAAAAATTATAGTAGTAATAGAGATAAATAGTTAAGAATAGTTGAGGCTAAAGTAACATTGTTAAAAAGCTAGAAATTATTTAAGTGTTGTGTTTCTAGTTTTATTGGTCGATTGAATGTTTGTTTTTGAAAGATCGGTTGACCGAATCACGTAAGTGGTCCATTAAATAACTGTTTTCTTTTAGGTCTGTCAACCGAACCTTAAATAGGTCGATTGAATAATTTAGCAAAAGATCAACAAATGTTGGATTACTCAACGATACGAATAATAAATGTATATATCCATTGGATAAATGGCTCATTGACCTTGTTTTTAGTATAAATAGTCGTGTGTTGACATTGTTTACAAAAGAAAAAAATTTTCTTAGTCTTAAGTGGATTTATAATTACGTTGAGCTTTTCTAAGTGTTTCTTTTGTGTTTTTGTAAGAAAGTTGAGGCATTTCTCTCCTATACATTCATTCAAGCATTTGTGAGAGCCTCTTTGATACATCAAATTATGCTTAAGTGAAGTATCTTTTTCTAAGACTTGTCTTCGGTTAAGGTTATTCTTGAGCCTAAGAAAAAGAAGATGGTAGGTTATCATTTAGCCATAAAAAGGAAGGTGTATAACAACTTTGTGATTCGTGATTGGTTAATAAAAAATCTCAACATAGTTTTGTTGGGAACTAGACATAGGAGCAAGTGAACTTGCTCCGAATTAGTATAAATCGATGGTGTAATTCTTCTCCTTTATCTTTTACTTTCACACACTTCTTTATCTTTATGCGCTTAATTTATTTTATTTAATTTGATAAGTTTGTTTAAGGCTTCTGCAATTGTGTATTTTTTTTAAGTGGTGCTTTATAGTAGAAGTTTTAAATTCTAATTCATCCACCCCTAGATGCCATTTAGGACTTACATATAGACTCAATCCAACAGACCTTAGGACAAATGAAACGTGCAGATAACTAAAAGATTTATTCAACAATCCCTCCCTTAAAATGATGTGTAAACACTCAATTTAATTATAAAAGAACCCTCCTTCAAATTAATTTTTCTATTGAGCAAACTCTAAGCATTCTTCTCAATCATATAAAAGATGGCAATTTGAGGACCTTGATAAATATGTTTATAACCTAGTCTTCACTTCCATAGTAGATGAGATCAATGACTCCTTTCTTATTCAGATCTCATAAATAGTGATATTTCACGTCTATATTTTTACTTATTCCATGTAGAACAGGATTTTAGGAGAGGGGTTAATAACTTACAACTTTAGGTGTTGGAATTATTTAAGATACACTTCACTCACTCAAGATATTACTAATGCTTATAAAAAAAAACATCTTTTTTCTTTTAAACTCAAATTCTCTAATAGATCCATAAAAAAATTGAAATAAAATTCCATGAATAGTAAGATTTCTAATTCTAAGTTTGTTAGATTAAAAACCTTTACAAAAGGCTATAAGGTTTGTTTTACTTTTAGATTCAATTGAGTTACCTAATTGATTTTCCAATAATTAAAAACCATTGATTATGCACTTTTAATTATCTATGAATCCAACTTAGGTGATTAGCTAAGCAAGATGAATTAAGCATTTAATCAAGTAAAAATCATCCACACAATTCATTCATAACACATCTAATTTCTTAACCTTAGCTAAAATACTTTACAAACGCATATTCATCAATAAAAACCAATATATAATAATAAAAAATGTATTCATTAAATGATAGCTAAAATAGTTTACACACATATTTTCATTAATGAAAACTATGATGTAGTAATAAAAAGTAAATTTATTGAATGAAAATAATTATGGAGTTTAACATATATATAAAGAAAAAGTTTCAGAAGTACAACCAAGAGTTGATCTATCCCTGTTGATTTTGGCTCCTCTTAATACCTAGATGCTCCAACAAGTCTCAATTATCAAAATAATGAAAGTAAAAAACTAACAAAAGACAATGAGAAAACTATCTAAGCTAACTATGATCAAATCTAAATTGATGTTGTTCTAAGTTATAACAGATGTTTTTATCCTTTAGGTGGCTACTAAGGTTTCTAGGCTTAAGAGACCCAAATTGGGGATGAAATCGTCTTTTCATCTCATAAAATTACTCTTTTTATTTTGGAATAGGGACTGTAACATCAGTTTAAGCATGCTTCATTGGTAAAGTTTTCAACCTACGTTGTTATATTGCCTTTAACTGTAATTATAACAGTTGTTTTTCTAAAGCATAATGACGTTGTTAAGGGTTACAGATTGCACCATAGCCATGAGGAAAGGCATGAAAATTGTCTAAAAGGTTACACGACCTATGTCACGACTATGCATAGCTTATGACCTTGTCTTGTAATTTTTCTTTAATAAAAACTTTTTAAATGCATTCATTTTGCTCCTTTTTACTTCCTTTTCACTCTATAAGCTCTAAAATCTTCACAAACCTAAAATTTAACAAAAATAACTCATAAGCAGCATGAATATATGATTTTAATGGGTAAAAAAACTATATATTATGTTGTAAATCTCATGTAAATTACCCATTAACAATACCCCCACACTTGAATTATTACTTTTTCTCAAGCAACTTACTCAAATACTTATAAGAAAACATTCTAAAGATGGCTGATGGTTAATTAGACATCTCAATACAACTCATGCAATTAGATATAGCTAATACCATCAAATTCAAGTTTGATCATGGATTAGCATATATTATTATTACATATAGCAAGGTTAATTCCTTATATATATATATGACTAAATCTTAAGTAGTCTAGATAGATCCTCATTCAAGCTCTTCCTAGGTAACCAATTAGCTTCTATCTTTTATTTCATTCATTTAGTCATAAAAGATCCTCAGACAATGTTATGCAACGAATTATTCATATTAATTTACAAGTAGACTTCATTTACTTCATGAATTTTTCAAAATTTAACTCGAATCACAATCCATATATAAACACTTATAAGGTACATGCTTTAACTTCTAAACGCATTCACATTTCTTTATTGATTGAGCATTATAGACTTGGTTGGGAAGTCATCTAATCATTTGACATGAAGGTAAATAACTTGTCATGAATACCCTCTATTACTCAACTAAGTCACCATCACTAGCTGGTTATTACCACCACTCTTTAACTTTAACTTTTTTATTAGTTCGAAGCCAATCAAGTGAATTGGAGCTCGTTTATTTATCATTTTTATGCTACATTGATTAAAAAAGTCACACTTACTCATGCATATGCATCCTATACATAGAACATTATAATGATCCTCAAGCTTACAAAGTCATAAAATAAATCAAATTTCCTTGTTCACCAATACTTATAAATAGTTGTATAGGCTTTCAACTTCACTTAAATAATTACATTCATTGTGCATATCTTAAATTATAGTCTAAGTTCATGTAAAAATCCACATAAAACTTCTTTCAATTTAGCATTATATAATAGTAATCAACCCTACTATACATTCATAACCATAATTAAGAAAAAATATAATGAAACAAGAATTGTTCCATACTAACTATACTAATAACAGTAATTGCATTAAGGTATACAATTTAACATTTAACTGAACTTTAACATGATTCTTAAATGAAATATCTAAATTAGATACTAGAAAGACTCACAGTAATTCAAGTGTGTATCTAGTAAGATTTATGTTACTTTCATGCCCCCACCTCTAACTTAAATTGAACATTGTCCATAATGTTCTAGTAATTAAAAGAAAACACACTCCCCCAAAAAAGATGATCCAGTCGCACCTTGCAACCATCCTTGTGTGTCTTAAAGAAATAAACTAGAAATAAGTAACGGAAAGTGAAAACATCAATCCAAAATAAAACCATAAACAAAGTAACACGCATGAAATAAGATCCTACATTCCTACAAGAAAATACTATGAAAAATCATTGAGAAGAGGATGAAGTGTCATGAAGGAAAAACTTCTCACTTACAACCTCGACTAACCTAGGTATATATAATTTTTCTCTTTATCTATTCACCCAAAAATGTTTAACGTTCTCTTTCCTTACCTCTAAGATTTCAAAAGGAAAAACCTTAGTTATCTCGAATGAAACACATATCCTTAACTTTAACTTCCTAAGAAAAAGTTAGAGTCAGGAGTTATAAATTAGTACCTTATCACATACCTTAAAATATCAGTATGAGAGTTGCTTTTCATGCCATATTTTTAAATGCTCCTTGTATAGCTTCGAGTTATTATAAGCATCAAAACTGAATCTATCAAACTCATTAAACTGCATAAGTCTCTTTACACCTATACATTACAAATAAAAGTTCAAAAATTTAGTGGCCTAATATTTTTTGTTCTCTAACTCTACCTATAGATGGAAAGCTTTTCCATAAACTATATTAACAGGTGACATGCCTATAGAAATTTTAATAGTGGTCATATACGCCTAAAGTGTGTCATTTATATTTAGTGACTAATCTCACCTAGAGGAATTAATGATCTTCTCTAATATTTTCTTCAATTCCTTATTCCAGATCTCAGTTTGCCACCAATTTGAGGGTGATATGGTACAGTAACTTTGTGCATCATCCCATACTTAGCCAATAAAATCTTAGGATTGAGGAAATATTCATGTGAATTCTATGTATATTTATGTTAAAATTTGAATATAATATTACTCATAATGATTTCAGTAAAAATGAATGTTTTTATTGGTCTTGGTGACTATAATGAGGTATGAAAGGAGATTAATGACTCGAGGGATAAAAATATGGGGAAAAAAGTAGTTATCCAATGAAAATTCTATGCCCTACCTCATGGCCATAGCCTAAGCTATGGAATTTTCCTAGAGAAAACATCAAATGAGTAAGCTATCTAATGAGATTCACAACCAAAGTCATAGTCATAATCTTGTCCTTGATTTTAATATCAACTCCTTGGGAAGTTCCAGGGCTGTGACTATAGTCGTAAGGCGATTGGGCCTCTACTTTTATTTAAGTGCTCTTTTAAGTTTTATTTATGACTTTTAATCACCACTAAGAGACCAATAGCCATTCCTAGGCTATTTTTACATGATTTTGACTAAATTAAGGAAGAGAGTTGAAATTTTTTTCAATTTTTATAGATCAAGAGAGATTTCCAATAGCTGTCATTAAAGATTCAAGCCTAAAAAACTTCATGACAATGCCTTTATCTTTTATGATTGTTGTTGTATCTTTTACTATGTTACTAAACTAAATTTTCGTAGGATCTAAATAATATAAACCCTAAGATATAGTGTTTAATTGTTGTTTCTTTGATTTAATGTATGGATTTCTAGATTTTAGCCTAGGTTTATCTATAGAGACATTGTATTAGATTTGATACTAATGTAAATACAACTTCATTTCTATTATTTGATTTCATATATCTAGATTGAGAAAACATTTATATGAATAGATTAATCCATAAATAAAGAGGCTTATATAGGGTACTAGAGGTAGGTTTACATAAGCCTTCTATGTTAGATTCAACCTAACCAAAATAATAGGATCTATAGAACATAATAATGCTTCCAATTAGGGTATTAATTGAGAAGAGATTATAATTAATCAACCAAAAGGATATGAATTACATAAATTAAGAGAGACTATAATTCAATTTAAGGATTTTATAATCTAACTGGATTTGGATAAAACATTGAATTAAGCTTAAATAATGAATACATAAATGTCTTACGAGGATTAATCACCTAGGTCTTAACTTCATTATTTGCATTCTTAATCTAGTATCTTGCCTTGGAATTGTTAGTTAGTTGCTTAATTTAGTTTATTTAATTATTCAATCAACCATAAATTTGGATAGGTTAGATAATAGAAAAATGGAGAGTACTAATAGTGGATTAATCCCTGTAGGATGACATCTAGACGCATATTAGCTATAGAACGATAGGTGCATTTACTTGTTAGGTCTAGGTATTGTTTAGTTTGAATTGGTATCTTAATTTCATTTAAAACTTAGAGGACCTTAAAGAGATCATCAACAATTCATAAGTTTGTTAAGAATGATAAGGGAGATCAAGCTATCAGAATATTTGATAAGATGATTAAACAAGGGAGCAAGCTCGATCACTTAAGCTTTCTAAGGCTCTTTTTGCTTGTATTCATTCAAGTTTTTCAATACATAATGAGAATATTTTTTCCTCAATGACTAAAACATACATGATTAAACCTATCATTGAGCACATATCGCATGGTTAATCTTCCAGGTTGTGATGCATTATTGGATGGAGCTAAAAGTTTGATCAAGAATTCTAAATGTAAAGTTTATTTTTTTAGATGTTCTTTTTTATGCTACCTACACTAGTTTAACCATTGCAAAATGCATTGTAAAGAAGATGATTCAATTGAAACCTTATGACCATTTTAAGTTGTATCTATTTATTTAATATCTATTGAATAGTTAATTGATGGGATGATAAAGTAAAGATTATAGGACTACTAAAAGATGAAGGTTAATATAAGTCTTGATTTTGTGTTTTATAGGTTAAATAATTTATGGAAAAGAAGGAAGAACAAGTGCTAAGTGGCACTAACATGGCATACGTACAAATTTAACTATAATTTAATTTTTTTAATGAAGTTGTTTAATGGGAAATTGTATCATTTTGCAAAAGTTAGAGTATAAGTTAAATCTTTTCTAAAATATCAGGGGTGAAGTAATATTTAGATAATGGTTGTGGGTAAGTTCAAACTTTTAAAAAATGTTGAGGGATAACGTAGACCATTTTCAACTTGATACATATCTTTACATTATTGACACAATAATGTACTTTATGACATTAAGCCTTATACTTGAGAAAGGATTTAAGGTTTCATCAAAGGTCTAAACATATGTATATATATATATATATATTTCCAATTACTTTTGATTATGATAATAATTGAGATGAAAATTGTGAGGATTATTTAGGTACTCCTTAAAGAGAATCATATAAAATTCTCTCACTATATCACTATATTAGCAAAAACATGATCGTCATATGATGATATGGGATAATACACTTTAAAAAAATAGTTTATTGTAGGTGGGATATTTTTAGTTTATACTTTACATTCAATCAGTTGGTTATATAATAATGACATATCTAATTAAAACATTATTTATCTTAGATACATTTGTTTAATTAACTAACTCATAACATAAATTCAATGAGATCGTTAGACTTTGTAAATTAAAATAAAATGGGATCATAATTATGAAATTTATATTACATTTATGTATTTTTCTTAAATAATTTCTAGTTATTGCTCTTTTTACATAATTATGTTTCATTTTTATTAAAAAATACTATCTCATGCATTAAAGGATGAAGATACATAAATAAATACATCAGCATGTGCTAGAGAACAAGTTTATTGAATTGAACTATCATGAGAACTTCACATGAAACATTACTTGTGTGTTTATAAAATTTTTATTATGATAATTATATAAGTGATTCTTTACTTAAAATCTCTAAAGCAACTTATTTAAAGATTACTATATTTAAATATTAATTAATACATATCCTAATCAAGAGAAGCTAGATTGGTAGTTATTAGACATGACTACCATAATAACGTTACCATAAATTATTATGGTAGTTTTATTAGACATGTCTACCATAAAACTAGATTAGTAATTACCATAAAGTAATTAGAGAAAATTATTTTTTTTCCAGTTAGTATTGATTTAATAACTTGACTAAGGTAGAATGACACTTAAAATAATTTTCAAATGCTATTAAAAGAATCGATTATTATTGTTACATAACTAATATGATTGGACTTAAAAAGACTGGATACTAAATCAATGCCCTATAGCTAATTAAAATTTTGTATAATTAAAAATTTAAATTATAGGAAAGATTATGTATGAAAAGGTGAATCAAAATAATTGTGGCATATCTAATAATTGAGTGGTCATAAGTCATAGTTTTGTTAGTTTTTTCATTTTATTAATCCCTAATAATAATATAGTAATGATTAGAAATAAGTTAAGAACAATCCATTATAGAACTATAAATCTAATAATTATAATGTTTTTGTAGTTTTTTTTAAAGTGTAATCATTTCAAGTACTTTATATTATGAAATAATTAATGAAAATATAAATAAATTAAATATATTACAAATATATAATCAAACTGTTAACTATAGGATACAAATCAAGAAGCATGCATTTAATTTATCTGGGTAGTTTTTGCAATTTTCATGAATTTTTAACATAAGAAACTAATATTGAAATGTTAATTCCATGTTCTTTCTTTATTGTAAGTCATAGATGGCTTTTGCACATTCTTTTTGTTATAAAAATTTTGAAAATTTTATAGTTTTGAATGTTTAAATAGCTATATACCCTACTTCTCGGCTTATTGATCTTTCTTTAGATGGTCCTCTAAGTTTGAATAAAATAAAATAAAAATCTCAAACTAAACAATACCAAGACCTAATAGGTAAGTGCACTTATCGCTTTATAGTATAACTAATGTGAGTCTGGATGTCGTCACATAAGGATTGCTCAACTACTAATACTCTCCATTTCTCTATTGTCTAACATATCTGAATCAATGATTAATTTAATAATGAACTAAAATTAAACTAAAAAACTAAGAAAAATTCCAAGATAATTCACTAAATTAAAGGATGCAAATGTTAAAGTTAGAACCTAGATGACTAATCCCCTTAAGACATTAAAGTCCTCAATTTTTTACTTTTAATCAATGTTGACCAAATTTATTTAGATTGTAAGATCCTTAAATTGAATTATATTCTCTCTTGAGTTATATGACTCCTATCCTCTTGTTTGATTAATTAAAATCTCTTCTCAAATAATATCCCAGTTGGAAGTATTATTGTGATCTATGAATCTTATTATTTTTACTAGATTCATATGTAACCTCGCAAACTCATACAAGACTATCTCTAGAACTCCATGCAAATCTCTTTACTGAAGGATTGATTTATTCATATAACCAATCTCTCAATCTAGAAATATGAAATCAAATACGAAATTGAAACTTATGTTGGCATAAATATCAAACCAATACATAGTATAGATAGATAAATCTAAAATAAAATTTGGAAATCCATACTTGGAATCAAAGAAAAAACAAATAAATACTACATCTTAGAGCTCTTATCACCTAGATCCTATGAGAATTTAGTTCATAAACATATTAAAAATAACGATAACAATCACAGAAGATAAAAACTTAGAAAAACTCATTCCCATAAAATGATTTTATGCTTAAATCTTCAATGAAAATAGCAAGAATTCAATGTTGATTTATAAAACATGATAGAACTTCTCAATTCCCCTTCTCAATTTTCTCTAAAATTATGTTAAATTGGCTTAGTAATAGTTCTTGATCTCTTAGCGGCAGCTCTATGTCAAGATTAAAAATTCCTAATAAAACCTAAATTTGTACTTGAATAGGAGAGGAATCTCGACTATCTCACAATCAGATTCACGACCATGGGACTTCGCATGGAATCACATGAAAAATCACAATTAGAGTCACGACTCTAGCCATGATTCTTACTAGACACTTTAGTCAATTGATGTTTTCTCCAAGAAATTTACGTAGCTTAGGCCATGGCCATGAGGTAGGGTGTGGGCTTCACTAGATTGCTATTTTTCATCTATTTTTTATTTTACAAATCATCTAACTCATTTTAGACATCAAAATATTCATCGAGTCTTACAAAACATTCATTTGTACAGAAATCTTCATGAGCATTATCATATTCAAAGTTTAATGCAAACAAATATAGAATTTATATGAAAATTAAGCTCAGACCTATGATTTTAGCAATCAAATCATGGTTAAAATATGTATAAGAAGAGTACTATTACTTGTCTTGGTTTTCATGTAATAAGTAAGAATTAGAAGTTTTTTTTTTTAAATTTCCAATCTCATAAACTTGATTGTAAGCCCTAAAGGCATTCAAGGGAGGTGAATTGAGATTTTAAAAACTGTTTTGCAGAATTAAGCTTAACACCCAAGACAATTCAAAATAATGAGATGTGCAAAAGTGAACGTTAAAATGATAACACACAGTACGTGATAAGTAAAGAGAGTAGAGAAGAGAGGGAAAAACACAGTTTATTAAAGAAGCTCACCTATCCCAAAGAAAGGCTACGTCTCCTCTCCAATTCCTTGTTAGATATCGTTCTTTACTACTTAAAGCAAAAACAATTACAATATTTTTCTAGGCAAAGATTAGCCTTTACAACCTAATTTTTTCCCTAGGCAAATAGAAGCCTTTACATCCCAATCTTTTTCTAGGTAAAGAGGAGCCTTTACAAGACAATCTTTTTCTTGGCAAAGAAGAGCCTTTACAAGATCATCTTTCTCTAGGCAAAGAGGAGCCTTTACTACCCAAATCTTTTTAGGCATAGAGGAACCTTTCTAACCTTCTTGTGAAAGGTAAAGAGTAACCTTAATCTTTATATAGCAAAGAGGAGCATTAACTCACTTAACTAACTCGTCAATGCAAATACCCCCTTTTTAAGTAACTAAAGACACTTATGAATGTGTTTCACTTAAATCACAATTAAGCTAAGGGCTCCAATGCTTTCACTAATGAAATGAATGATAAATACAACCAATGAAAGCTTAAAAAAACTTGATATGGCAGATTTGAAGCACACACAAATTTGTATGATAATGAAACACAATCTAAAATATTCACTTAATCCAAATCTAGATAAATTTGATAGATACAAAAACAAATACTTAGAAATAGTCAAATAAGCCTAAAAAATTCAGTTAAATAACCAATGAAGCTCCCGAGGACTTAAAAAAACATAAAACTATAATTTGGAAGAAAAAAATTCAAGTTTAGATGCTTAAATATATGAATGAAAGCAAGTGCACGAAATCCAGACAGATTTAAGCAGTATGCAAATATGTACCTTAAAAAGAAGATATAAGTGCTCCAAAATCAAGATAAAAATACCTAAATAATCCTAGTATCATACAAAAACTAAAAACATCACTCTTACACACCCATAACTAATTTATATAATCAAAAGATGTAGTTAACTCAAGAACAGACAAAATAGTGATAGTTTAGGTGTGTTTGGAAAATGATTTTTAAAGCAACTCAAATAACTTTTAAAAAATTCAAAAAAAAACTTTACAACGCTCTAGGACACTTGGGAAATCAACAAATAGTTTTTGTATGATTTTGAAAACTGAATAAAATGTTCAAAAATGTGCTGAAAACTATGAAAGAAAATTATGGACATTATACTTATAAAAAGAACAAACTTAAAACCTAAGAAATTGATGAGCTAATCGTAAGCTACCAAACAATAAAATTACCTAACCTACCTAACTAAATAGCTAGGACAAGTCAGGGTCGATCCCACAGAGAATTAAAGTGAATTGTTATCTCTAATGTTGCTAAAAAGAAAACAAAACCCTTGGAAGCAAGGACATCAAAACTAAATACTAAAGATAAATTGACGAAACAGAGACAAACAAAGAAGAAACAAACAAGAAAGGCGAAAGTTGGGTGGAAGATATATCAGGAATTCTAGACTTATAATCGATCCTTGAAATAGATAACTTGCGATTGGTGTAGGATGCTAGCCTATAGGTTTAAATAGGCTCTTAAACCCTCAATTCCTCCATTTTTAGATAGGTCTTATACGATAGAAAACCTATCCCTAATCACGAGGAAACCTAGAATAAGCTCTCTAGATTT
>JAOXYD010056637.1:0-13129 GCA_028565735.1 Pinacopodium congolense
AAACCCTTCTTTCCCTTATTTTACTCTCTTTATTCATATACGTTCAAAACATGGGTTGTTTTGATGAATTTGAATTTCCTAGTTTTAACTACACTACAAGTATATAGGTCGTAACTTATAGTATAATTGATATCAATCCCATGAGGATTGAATATAGATACCTAACAATCTGAATTTCACTTTGTTTAAGGTAAAATAAGATTGTCGAAACTAAAAATTAAACTTAAACTAACGAAACTTGAATGAAAATAATCGTAAAAAAAAGTAAAACCAAGAAGATACTCAATGGTGGAGACTTAGGGTTGTTCTATCGTTATTTATAGTACTTTATCTTATCGATTTAATTGTGTTTGACCCAAGATTTTCTAAAGTTTCATTATCGTCTCTCAAGGTGTAACTAATTGTCCCTAATTGAAGTAAGATAGAATTATTCTTACAATCTCTTAATCTACAAAACTTTTCCTAAATACTTAACTAGATGTGAAGCAATCCTATAAGTAATTAATAAAATAGTTAAGATCTCTCTTCAGCCACTTATCAATCTATTAATTATTGGTCCATTAAGTTACTAACTCTCATTGTGCACCCTAACTCAGATAAATCAAAATAATCTCTTGATTCGAAGTGATTATAAGTTTAACAATCAATACAAACAACTATACATTAAATCAATAAGAACAAAGTTGGATAAACAATTCAAAAGCAATCCCTAAATTAGATTTGGCAATCCATAATCATATTCAAACAAACAATATTCAGATTAAACATCAAAAGGAAAGTAAAGGAAAAGAGAAAACTAATGGTGTAGGTTAAAGCCTCCTTTTTAGGAAAATTTGGACAGTACTGGTTGAATCTTTGGTCTCCTCTCCAAAATTGTGTTCTTCACCTTTCTGCTCTCCATAAAAACCTTATTTTCTCTCTTGGATCTCTCCTACAGTCAGAATCTGGCTGCTAGGTTAATTCCCATGACCTTTTAGTCCCAAAAATTCAGACTAACTAAGTTTAAAATACACAAACAATACTTAAATCATCCTGCCAAATCAACTATTTCTAGCTTTGACCTTTGCTTGGTATTTTCACTATATCTTCATATACAGACCTCATTTTGACTTGAAATTTGATATATAGGCTCCTCACACGTTGTACTAGTTCCCTATAAACATTCATTGCAATATGAGCTCTATAATGGCATTCAACGCATCATTAAATTTATAGTACTAAAACTGATGTTGACTTGGGTCTCATTCATTATCTACAATTCCAAACATTAAAGTACATCAATCCATTCCTCAAGTAAGTTCATATTTTTCCTTTAAACACTAAACAATACCAAAAAAAATCAAACACCTAAAAGATAATGAAAAGTGATGCAAAAGATATAATAACTAAGTTTAAAACACATAAACAATACTTAAAACACCTAAAAATAACCTAAAAACATACTATGAAAACACATGTATCATATGTCCAAGAAAACTTCTATTAAACTTAATAGAGGGAGAATGTGGGTAATTTCTTAATAGCTTCAATTTTAGTCCTATCCAATTTTATCCCCTTGCATGAAACTTTGTGGCCCAAAATTATGCCTTATTGTACCATGAGATAACACTTTTCACAATTCAAAACTATATCTTTTAAGCACTTTTTTAATATTATGGAAGCATGCATTAAATGAATTAAAAAAATAGGAAAATACATTTTTAAATACCTTCATAATATCTTCCACCATATTTTTTAAAATGGCTATTGTGCATCGGTGGAAGGTAGCAAGTGTATTGCATGGTCCGAAAGGTATTCTCTATTGCGTAAACATATCATATGGACACTTAAATACAGTCATCTATTTATCTTCAAGAACAAATAAGATCAAAAAATAACTTGACATACCATCAAGAAAATAATAATACATGTTTCACGAAAGTCTTTTAAGCATTTGATTAAGGAAGGGAAGTCGAAAGTGATCTTTTCTTATTGTACATTCAACTTTTTATAATCGATCCACACTCTCCATCCGATGACAGTTCTTATTGGTATCAATTAATTCTTCTTATTAGGCACCATCATTATGTCTCCCTTCTTTGTTAAAACTTACATGGAACTAACCTAAGAACTATCAGCTATAGGGCATATTAAACTTGCATTTAGAAGTTTAATTACCTCTACCTTGAAAACATCCTTCATGTTTGGTTTAAGTTGCCTTTGCGGTTGCACCAATGGCTTGCTATCTTCTTCCATTAAAATTTTGTGAGTGAAAAATGAAGGACTAATGCCTCGAATGTAAAAAAATTTTGTGAGTGCAAAAGGAAGGACTAATGCCTCAAATGTAAAAAATCTTCTACAACTTATCCTTGTATTTCTTATTCAAGTTAGAAGCTATAGAAATGGGGAGTTCAAAGTTTTCATCTAGAAAGGCATACTCTAAATGCTTAGGAATTTTCTTCAGCTCTAACATGGGTGGCTTTTTTATCAATAGCTTTAACCTCCTTTCAATGCTTTTATTCAACTCTTTAAATGGTTGTCCGTATAACTCACACCCACTCACTTTAAGGCATTCCTCTATCTTCCCAAGTGCTGGGGTCTCTATTCATCTATCTCACTTTAGATATGTTTTTAATGTATTTGGATGTAAAATATTAATAAAATAGCAACTATCATCATTAGCAAGAGAATAACATGTGGAACCGTAAATTTTAAACAACACTTCTTCACCCTTCACGCTTCGGATTAGTTTTCTTTCTTGGATATAAATTTTGCCTTTAGCTATTATTAGGAAAGGTCTTCCTACAATCAAAGGGACATTTATATCATCATCGTTATCTAATATGAAAAATTCAACAGGAAAGATGAACTTGTCAATTTTAACTAACACTTCTTCTAGGATACTTTAACTTGTCAACTTTAGGATACTTGATATACCAATAGGTTAATTATATACTTATATGTTTAGCTTTAGGTTTTCGTAATACTAGCTTCTTAAAAATTTTATAGGCATAAGATTGATGCTAGCACCTAAATCTACCAAAGCTATGACAATATTCAAGCAAAAAATTAAGCAAGGGATAGTAAAACTCCCTAAATCCTTGACATTCTCAAGTAGCTTATTTTTCCAGATGGTGGAATAATTCTCACTCAAGGTCATGTTCAAAAGCTCCTCTAACTTCTGCTTGTTCATCAAGATGTCCTTAAGAAATTTTGTATACTTGGGCATTTTTACAAAGCTTAAAAAACAGTAAGTTAATATGAAATTCTTTGAAAATTTTAAGGAATTCATCAAATTGAGCATTCATTTGCTCCTTCTTAAGTGTTGTAAGATGATGGATTTAGCTTGAATTCCTTAGTCGAATGCTTCTTCTCTCCATCATTTCCATCCTTCTCTTCCTTTCTTCTTGTATTAGCATCAACAACAAGTTGGTTCTTTTCCTTTGATTTATCAATCAACTCCTTTTCACTTCTCAATGTTATAGCCTTGACATGCTCCTTAGGATTCATCTCAGTGTTGCTTAGTAGGTTGCCTTGAGCCCTCTCAATAATTAGCTTAGTAAGCTGTCCAATTTAAATCTCAAAGTTATGGATTAAAGCCTCTTGATTTCTTTTTAAATCTTCAAACTCTGGAACCAGGCTTCTTGACTTTGGTAATGGGCTTCTATTGTAGAAATGAATTTTGACATTGAATCCTCAAGGCTCGCTTCTGCTCCTATTGTTATTGGTATCTAGAATGTTATGGCCTTATATTGGCTTAATTGTTCTGTGAAAGTTTTGGGTGCTGCCTCTATATTGAATTGTAGGAATTACTATAGGGATTGTTATTCCTTTTTTATACTCTAAGTAATCAGCTTATTTAGGTTTTTCAAACATGTTACCTATTTAATAATCTTGATTGTTATGGCTTCCCCCACACCAATTACAAAACATAACTAGCATCAATTTTCTTGATGAGATCAAATTATCAATCTTCCTATTCACCAATTCAAGCAGGTTTGCAGTTAAAGCCCAATAGGAGAGGGAATCTCCTTAACAGGTCCTTGTAACATTCCTATATCTTATACGAAGTCTCTCCATTCAATTGTACAAATGCTGACATTTCATTCCTTAACTTTGCTATCTTTGCAAGTGGAAAGTACTTCATATGAAATCTTTCAACTTGGTTATCCAAAATTGTAAATGAACCAGGATAAAGGGACTTCTTTGCTCAATTCTCAATTAAATTGGAAAAAATTGTAATCTAACAGCATCATCTAAAGTTCCTTTGATGTTGAAGGTGTTACATAACTCTAAGAAGTTGGCTATGTGAGAATTCAGATCTTCGTCGAGTAGTCTCTTGAATTGCACAAATTGCTGGATCATCAATATGATATTTGGCTTGATTTTTAAATTTTCATATTTATGGAAGGGCTCACAATGCTTGATTATGTCCTATGGATTATTGGCGTGGTATAATCTGACATCAATCTTCATTTGTGCTCCTCTTCCATTTCTACTAGCTCTTATCTTAAAGCTCTTACTTCTTCTTATCTAACCCTCTCTCTATGATTCCTTCTCAATCTTAGGTTTATATTCAATATGATTTGAATTAGAACTCCTAGTAATACCCTTGAAAACAATGCATCATACTTAAACGTAGGTTCTAGATAGAATGTAACATAAATATGGAGAAAGAAATACAAACATGCAATAACAAATACAACACAAAAAAATAATAATAAGGTTAAAGTGAGAGCTATAAATTCTCCAAGTGTCACTAATGCCTCCTTAGCAACAGTAACAAGAACTTGGTAAGGGAAGGATGTGCATGTATATTCAATGCTAATGCTAAGCTTCAATTTAAAATAACTATTTATATACTATGCACAATTATAGTAAGTGAACCTATCATTTATTGTAATATATTGGTAAGTTGAGTATCAATCCCATAAGGAAGTATTAATAAGTACTAGTCTGAATGTTGAGCTATTATTTAACCTATAAAATTGATGATTTTGAATCAAATATTAAAATTAATTAGCCAAAGCTATCAGTTAATGATCAAAGGAATGATATTAAGAAGTTAAAAGACAAACTTGATCTAAAGGATTTAATGATACAAGTTTAGATTTCGCTATATTAATACAAATTACACACATTTAGCAAATTATAAATATGAAACATGCAACAATCTATAGTTTTGTAAAGCAAACACAAGTTGTCATTCTCATTCAAACTAAATCTATAAATGTTCTTACATTTAAAACAATTCAAGATCTAAAGAAACAATGAATACAACTAGAATAAACCAAAGTAGAGATTCAGAATGTTTATAACAATGACAACTTCCTCTCCAAGATTCCTAAAATATAGCCTCCTAATCTAAGCTTTTTATTAAAATTGAAACATAATTTAAAAACAATTCAATTTAATAATGAAAATAACTAAAAGAAATAAAAGTATAAATTAGATAATGCTCATGAAAATGATAGCCCTTTCTCCAAGACTTATTACTCTTAAACTCTCAATTTAAGCTCCTTTGATGTCCTTGAAGCTCTTCCCCAGTGACTTTGATTGTCTTCAACTCTTAGTTATCAAAAAATTAATTGGAAGTTAGTGAAAATGTGAGTGGAGGTGAAAATGTGTGGCAACAATGTGAAATAACCAAGGCCTCCAAGTTTTCTTATTTAGGTTTATAATGTTCCTTCTATATCTTTGATGCCTTCGTAGGGTTAAGAAACCCTAGCATAATGTGTTAGAAGGAGAAATTTGGTGGAATGCATTAAACTCTTCTCTTTAGTTGCAATCTAATACCACAATGGTACTAAATAATGACATTGTTGTGTATTATTATTATTATTCATCTATCTTCAAGGTTTATTTGCAAAGCCAATCATCTAGACTATAATAACACCATTGTTTAAACAGTTTACCCTTCTATATGTCTCTAGGTCTAGTACTTGTATTAAGCATAACGGTGTCGTTGTTCTTCTATCCTACATTTAGCACCACAGTGGGGACCATGTAAAAAACATCAATGTTGTTTTACTAAAAGATTGTTCTTCTATTTTCCACTTAACATCATAACGATGGCCAACATATGGAATTGTTGTTGGGTCATTTTGTGCTTTTATAAAATGGTTCCAAAGGTGTTTATTTTCTCCAATTTTCATATTTTTATTCATAAACACTTAAACAAAGTAAAAACATATGATAAGGAACCTAATTAATCAAATAGTGTGTAAAATTGATCAAACAAACATACCAATAGACATATATATTTTACTTATTATCACCTCATATTATTCATATAAGAATTTTTAGGCCTAAATATTCTTCCTTGTTGAGTTTCTTGCCTAGATTATGAAAAAGACATGTTCAATGGCCTTGGATGAGCATGATGCGTATTTCTTGAAGTACACATATGAATATGAGAAACATATGGAATACTTGGTCGATTTTGCTCCAATGATGGCCTAAGTGCATCATTTTGATTTTGTAAATTTTTTAAGAAATTATGCTTCTTCTTGGACACATGCATATTCTTCCTATGTGAAGGCCTTGATGCCTACACCAAAGCATGATTTTTGTTCCTAGATTAGGACCTAGATGATGGCCTAGATGTTGATGATACATTATTTGATATTGGCTCAAGCTCATTTTCTTCCTTTATGTTCTTACCCTTTAAAAATATTGCATTACTAGATGAAGGTTCATTATTAGTGCAGCCTATACCATGCATATTATTCACAAACTTTTATGCTTCCAACAATGATTCAACCTTCATATTCCATTTAGTAAATTTATCCATTGATTCTTTGAGGGATTCAATCTCCTTCTTTAAAGAAACGCTTTCATTTGTTAAGCTATTATTATCTGTATTTCTAAACTATTACTTGTACTTAAGTAATAATTTAAATGCTTCACTTAAACAATTCCATTCAAGAGTTAATAGCTATTCAAGCATAATAGAAATAAATTAATGCTTTTAACCCAATTCACAAATTTCAACTCTATCATGATTAAAAACAAGTTAACTATAAGCAAAGCACATAGTTAGTAAAAGAGTAACCTAATAGGTATAATATATAACATTCATGCTATTTTGCATAGGTTATCACACAAACTAATCAAGGATGCTCACAACAACTAAATATAAATGAAAGAACGATATATATTGAGATTTGAACAATGTTTGTTTGAGAGGTCATTCGACTTTTTGAGGCGAAGGTGAACATTTGTTATGAACACCCGGTTACTAGGTTAAATCACCATCTTTAAATGGATAAAAGCACCACTCTTAACTTCAACCTTACACTGTGTTGAAGCAAGCAGAGTGAGAGTTGCTTAACACACAATAGTATAAAAGAACAAAGATGTTTCTTATTCAACAACACAAAACCAAATACTTTCAATAACATGATAATAAGAACATTTTCTTTCTTTTCCTTTCTTTCTTCTTCTTTCTTCTTTTTTTTTCTTTGCTTTTATTTCATTTTTCTTTCATCACTTTATTGTAAACTTCCCATCTCAAATTCATATGACAATCTATACAAAATAAATTTAAACATTAAATATCATACAAATGGGTCACTAAACACGTGTAAAGTACTCAAAAGAATAGGAAACATGAAAAAGAGTTTACATCATTTCAAGAGTCAAGGAAAGTTCCTCAAATCAAAAGCATTAATTTTATTTAACTACCACAATTTAATATTAACTAAAGATAAAAATCATTCAAGCTACCACATTTAAACCATCGCCATCCAACTTACAATAATTCAAATATGCAAAAATTTTCAACTTCTTGCCCCACCCCTAAACTTAAATGGGACATTATTCTTAATGTCCTAAAAGAAGTAAAAATAGAAAGAAGTGGGAACAATAGTACTCCCTTGGATGTGGAAGAGGCCATGAGCCTTGAATGCACACAACCAAAACACACAAAAATCAAATAGAGCACGCAAAGAAAACTAACCAAAAGATATTTAAAAAAGAGAAAAACACACAAAAACAAAAAGATACGGATGCGGTGCCTCTCATTAAGCATTTAGTTAAGGTCATAAGCTTGACCCTCAGCTTATTCAACATCACCTATTGTTGAATTAATGCTTAAGCCTAACAGAAAGCATGCTCAAACTATGTGAGAAGCGTGGAATAACTTCCCTTAGAACAGGCTTGGAGACAGGATGTTGTATAGATTTTGAGATGTGGAATCACATTGTCTTGCCATCAAAGTCCAAGTTCCACTCCTCGGTATACATATCTTCCTTCTTCCACTAGGATGGTCTCCGTAATAATATCACCAATGGGTGTGGAGACTCTTCTCCTCTTCTCCTTCTTCTTTCACCTGCAAATTACTATGACAAGGAAGCAAAATTTGGTTAGCAATAATATAAAATGTATCACTTACTTTTGGAGGTTATGCACCCTCCTCCTTTTCTTACATAGATGGCTCTTTCTCTCATACCTGCTCTTTCTCTTCCTCTATTACTTCTGAGTGCTCCCATTGTTCTCCATTCTCTGATAGAATATTGCACACCTTCTCAACATCGCTCTCCTGTTGGCTAAGAACGCTTCAAGAGACTTAGGCTTTTATGTTATGAACCACGTCTACTAACTGGCTCACTTAATCTTCTAAGTTCTTCAAACTACTCCTCATTTCTTGCTGGAATTGAAAAGTGCTTGTCGCAAAACTCGTTACGATCTCCTCCAATGACATCCCATCAGCTTATGGTAATGATGGTGGAGGTGGAGGAATATGGTAGAAATGTGCTTGATCTTCATAGTCGTTGGGTGAAGAATTGAATCTGTACTGCGTATCCTACAAAACATGACATGTATAAAAAGGATAACCTAAAAATGATCAATCCTCACATACCTTAGCTTCTTGTTAATCCATCAATACTTGCGTTGCTAAGGGTGTGAAATTCTCTACTTAATGCTCTAACCTGGAAGTAGTAGAAGAATCAAAATCATTATCAAGATAATAAGAACAAGAACCAAACTCGAAAGCACACTGATAATGATCTATCACCGCTAAAAGATCTCAAAATTAGAAAAAACTGTGAAATAAAAACAAACAAAAGATAAGATGACCAAGAACCACATAAAATAAATAAATAAAACACTAGAAGAAGCTAAAACATAAACGCTAGCTCCTCAGAAATGGGGCTAAAAATTTGGTGAGTTGTTGTGAATTCCTAAATAATAAAATATCTAACTAATCTTAACTACGTAGCTAGGACAAGTTAGGATTGATCCCAGAGAGAACTGGCTATGTTTCTAAGCTATTCCCAAGGTTGCACTAAAAGAAAAAGACAATAAAAATAAACCTTGGATGCCAAGACATTAAAACTAAACTCAAAGACAATTAACAAATACAAAAACAAAAACAAAAACAAAAACAAAAACACAAAAAAGAAACAAATAGATGACAATAAAAGAAAGTTGGGCAGAAGATATATATGAGGTTTCAAACTTATAATTTATCCTTGAAATTAATGAATTACAATTGGTCTCATATGCTAACCTATAGATTTAAACTTGCTCTTAAACCCTTTGTTCCACCTATTTTAGATAAATTGAATAAGTTTTGAAAATATGCCTAACTACATGAAAACCTAGAATAAGATCTCTAAATTTAATGGCACAACAACTTTAGGTACTAGGGAATAGTTAGCCTAAGCCACAATCTCGTAAGCTCGGATTATATAATTTAGAGAATTTGAAAACTAGGCTAAGTTGATTAAATTCTCTAACAAATTCAATTAGTCTATTGCTACTTTGTGGTATTAGCTATGGACGATTACATATAAAAATCCTTAGCCTAGCAATTAAATTAGAAATCATACCTATGATGGTCAATCCTAAGAATCAACCCTTCCTTTCATTTAACTAGAACCCTCATTCAATCCTAACCTAAATCATAAAGCCTAATCGATTCCTAATGAATTCTCACAATTATTAAGCTAAAATTCCATGAATATCTTCCAACACAAGACAAAACTAGCATAACATCTAACAATAAACCTCATAAAAGAACACAACTAAAGGGCTAGAAAAACAAATGAAAAATAACTATATTAATAAAACCACAAGATTCCATACAATATTTAAGAACAAACTCAACATAAATTGAATCATAACCAAGAAAAAAAAACAATAAGTATTAAAAGCTTAGAACAAGAAATAAGGAGTAATAATTAAAAGAACAAGAAAAGAAAATGAAAATAACTTAAAAACTAAGAACAAAACCTAAGAAATCTAAGCAAAACAAAGAGCAAGGGACGGCTAAACTATGGAGAAATGAAGCTACTCTCCTTTACAATATAAAGGCCGACTCTTATATATGGAGAGCTTTTAAGTTTGTTGTCTTAGGGCTACGTGCTTCTCAAATAAGGAAAGCTTGTTCTTGGCGTTTTGGTTAAAGCCTTTAATTGGCTTTTGTCTTCTTCCTCTTTAGGCACGCTCCCTCTCATAAAAGAGATCCTCTCTTGTTTTATTTCTTCAACATTTTTGCTCTCCTAGAAGCTCCCTTTGTTTTGGTTTTATGCTCGGTGAGTGGGAAACTTGTCAATCCTCTATTATAAGCCTCCTTTCCTTTCTTTTGATAAAAAAGTTTTTCATGCTTCTTTAATGTTTTTTTTTGTTTTTTTTTCTTTTGTTGCATGAGTTAGTGGGACACATGTCCCTCTTGGAAGAGCTCCTTTCCAAGCTTAAAACAATATGATGCCATTTTTGCTAAGCTTTATTGTCATTGAATTTTGTCTTCAAATGCCACCTCCTGGGGAGCTTTTAATTGTTTTAAAACACAGGTCTCATGCTCTTGCTTGGTTTTATCTATATGTAAAGCTCTTGAAGCTTTTATTTGCTTTCTTTGTTCTTTTTTTCTTTTTTTTTCAAAGTTAAGATAATCTTTGGCTTTTTTGCTCCATAATTCACCAAAAAGAGATAACATGTTCATTCAATAAAATATAATACAAATTAAGTATTTTTTAACAAACAATAGGAATGAAATTACCTAAATTTTCATATAAAAATATAATAAAATTCATTCCTATCAATTTCTATATCCTAGCATGGCATTCATCTCATTTTTCAAACTATCAATTTCTAATACACATGCATTCTTTGATTCTAACATGTCATGCATATCATTTTTCAACTTCTCTTTTTCCATCTTACATGCTTTTAATAAAGACTATTTTCTTAAACCTAGTAGATAACTTCTTCTTCTACTAAAACAAATCTTTCAAATAATTTACTAGTTTATCATGAAAAAAATCAGATACACAATTATCTACATCACCATGACTAGAACTTGAACATGAAAATTCATCATTTATACAAGAAGTTAAACTAATGTGTGCCTTTTCATGTTTTGTATTGCAAACTTCTTCCTTTGAAGGTTTATTCTTGACTTTTTGAATTTTCCTAGTACCTTCATATATAGCCTATAATCTACACCATATTTCATTAGTGGATGTACACATTGAAACCTTACCAAAAACACTTTTATCTAACGCATAAAGTAAAATATTTAAGGTTTTGATGTTTAAAGAAACTGGTTCTATATCCTTATTGTCCCACTCTTTTTCTACCTTTGGAACTAATTTCCATTTGCTGATTTTATGGGGACTTGGGGTTTTTACAACTATTTTCCATAAGCCTACACACTTACCCATGATGGAAGTCCTAATTCCAATTTTCCAAACTAAGTAGTTATCATTATTAGATAAAGAAGGCACATCTTCATCTTCACTTAATAGTGTCATTTATTTTTATTCACTAATTCATTTAAATTATACCCATGTGAGACTTACGATCTGATACCAATTGTTAGTCTATATGGAACCTAAGAGTGAAGTGAATTAAGGACATTAAATAAAATTTCTTCTAAGTAATGTTTATCAATTTTTGTATTAAGTGGTTATACAATCCTAATTGACCAAGTTAAAAAAATACTAAAGAGAAATAATATACATTAATAATGTAAACAATTAAAATAAAACCTTATAAATCAATACTTGAAATGTAAAAGAGTAAGGGAAGAGAGACACAAATGATTTATACTAATTCAAAGCTGTTCAATTTCTCCTATGTCCAGTCCCTAACAAAGTTTGTTGAGATTTTCACTTTAACCAAGTAAATATAACATTAGAATACAATTCCTTTTTCGAGGTTAAAGAATAATCTATTGCCCTTTTGTTTAAAAATTAAGGATAATCTCAATATACTCTGCTTTTTATAGCTCAAAGATAACCACCTCATAATACTCTCCTTTTTAATGGCTTAAGGATAACCTCACTTACAAAATCACTCTTAATATTTTCGAATCATTAACTTCTCTTCATACATACACACTTCATAAAACACCTTCAAATTAGGATAATAGTCACACAGGTGACTAACCTTTTAGCACTTTTTTTCAGTTAAGGGACAAACGTTTAAAAATTTTCAATTGAGTGATCAATCTTTACAAAGTTTTCCAATTAAGGTAAAAAAATTTAATTCCTTTAAGTTCATGCTAACATGGTAAATGGACCTTGTCACGTCAGTGTCCACATGTCAAAAGTGTCACGTCAATATCCTTGTATACACCTCCATCTTTAAAATTTTTCAATTTAATGAGCAACATTTCAAAAAATTTTCAATTCAATAAGTAATCTTCTAACAATTTTTCAATTCAATGACCAATCTTCTAAAATTCATTCAATTAAAATCAAAATAAATTTTTTCCTTATAAAATTAATAAATGATTAATATAACAATATTTTGTTAGAAAGTATTATCTAGCGACTTCTAAATTTCGTTATCAAATATATAACTTACTCTTTCAAAAGATTTAAAACTATTTTATTAAAATAAAATATTTTTAATTATAAATAATTTTATAATTATATTGGAAATTTTATATTTTCAATAATATTTTAATAAAATAATTTTCAATTATTCAAAAATATTTTACAATTGAATATTTTAAATTATAAATTATTATTAAATTATATTTTAAAACTCAAAAAATATTAATAATTTTTTAAAATTTAATGTTTTTCATATTATAAAATATTTTTGGATAATTTCAATTTAAATTATATTTTCATTCATAAATAATTTTTTATTTATATATATTTGAATAAAAAATTATTATATTTAAAATATATTT
>JAOXYD010056647.1:0-13128 GCA_028565735.1 Pinacopodium congolense
ATTAAATAAAATAATATATGAGATATATTGCACTATTTTATATTATTTAATTATAGTAAATGACAATATAATTATGTTTACATAATAAAATTAAAAATAATAAAATTATAAATGAATACAAGAATAAAAAAAGAAGAAAGAAAAAAAACTTAAACAGTAATAGCGTCTGTGAACAGTGCCACACCAAATTTGTTGTGGCACTATTCATTTCCTCCATTTTAGTGTTTTTCCTCCAAATGGAGGTGCATTGGAGATGCCCTTAAGATTGGTTTTCTGTACATTTACTTGTACTCTACATTTGTAAATAATTGAATTGAAATTACAGTTTCTTAACTTTCTATTCTCTAAACTTCATCAAAGTAGTTTTGTGCATGGCATCAGAGTAGATCAAGATGTAGCTTAATTGATTCTTTTATTCTTCTTCTTTGCTTCTAATTTCTATCGATCAAAGCTATGGCTAACAGTTTGAGAGGTGTAAGTGTGCAACATGAAGGCAAAGGAGAGATATGATATAATAGTGATGAAAATCCATTACATTTGTAGAGTTTAAATCATCTAGAGATGATCTTAGTCACTACTCCATTGAATGGCAACAATTACTTGTTCTGGAGAAAAAAAAATGAAAATTGTTTTAAAAGTAAAAATTATGTTAAATCAAAAGAGATTCCACTTTATTTTGATGATGACAAAACACTTTTATTACTAATGTTTTGTTTAAGTATGTTGAAAAGAAGTTGGAGTGCATTTGATAAAAGTATTTGGAGTTTAACAAGTAATAAAGAATTTTTAGCTATTGATGTTTAAAGAAGATTGGTCGGCCGAATGAAAGATGACTATCAGTCGACCAAATGAGTAAAAGTAAGAAGATCAGCTTGGTCGACCAATCGTATCCTATTGATCGACCAAATGAAAAAGATTATAAAGCAAAAGATTAGGAATGATCATATTTTATAATAGTAATAAGAGTTAATGAAAATAAATGTTGGAGATTTGCAGTAACAACCAATTGATTAAGATAAACTATAAATATATGTGATTAACAAGAGAAAAATAGAATAACGAGTTTTTAGTGATCTAAGTGTATTCCAAATCTCCTATTTGTGTTAGTACCCGGATGGAATTGTGTGAGGTTGTTTGCTTCAAAATGTTGAGGGCCTCTTTCTATACTAAAAGTATTTTTTAGTGAAACATTTCTTTTATATTGTCTTAGTGAGGTTATTCTTAAAGTTTAGAAAAAGAATTAGACAAGGTTATTCTTAAGCCTTAGAAAAAGAATGAAAAGATTATCCTTAAGCCACAAAAGACGCTTTTAATTGAGAAATGTGTAATCAATGTTGGTGATATATATTTCTTCTTTATTGATTTTAATTTTATAGATTTTCTTCATCTTGTTTGCATACTTGTTTTTGTTTATCTTTTCAATTTAGATAAAGTATTTGTGTTTTGCAAAAGATTTTTTTTCTAATTCACCCCTTTTTAAGTGCCATATAAGAACGAAAATTTGTATTAGAGCTTAGGTTTTACATAAAGTTTAATTCTAACGAATTAGTGAGTAAAGATCTTATGGCACATTTATGAATTTCATAGCTCTCATATCTAGCCTAGAAGGCCATAATCCTCACAGAACTCCTTTTTTTGAAGGAAGTAACTATTTCTATTAGAAGAATAGGATGAGATGCTATTTGATGAATGAATGTCGATTTATGAATGATGGTGTCACAAAAGTTTTTCTTGTCTATTAAACTTGTATGTAATGAACTAGTGTTAAAGAAAGAAAATAAATGGAATATTAAAGAAAATAAATCGATATCCTGAAGTTATAAGGCCATGTATATTTTATACTGTGTTTTGAGTATAAAAGAATATAATAGGATCTCAATGTGTGCAATAAGTGTTTTAAAAAGTCCAGATAAGACCTATCCTAGTATTGAGATTATTAGGAAAATTCTTATGTCTCTATCAAAGATATAGGAAGCAAAGGTAACAGTAAGTTAAAAAGCTAAAGATCTCAATACACTCCCTCTCAGCGAACGCGTTGGTTCATTATTGACAAATGAGATAAGGATGAAGAATATTCGAGAAGAATAAGATATGTTGAAAAAGAAGAATGTAGCATTTAAAGCATCTACAAAGGAAGAAAGCAACCATAAAGAATCATCACTTGGGAGCAAGAATGAGAAGCTCACCCTTATCACGAGAAAATTAAAGAACTTCATAAGAAATGTATCAACATGTAGAAAAACGGATACCTTTCTCTAAGAATTAATTATCTAATATAACGTACTTTAAATGCTGTAAAAAAGGCTATTTGAGATCACAATTTCCACACCTGCGAGAAGAAGAAGAAAAAGAAGAAAAGAAAGAAAAGAAGACATGGAATAAAGAAAAGACAGAGTCAAAGAAAAAGAAAGCTTTGAAAGTTGTATGGTCCGATATGTCCCCACTTAGTGAAAATTAATGTGAAAGTGTTTACTCTTATGATGAAATATTGGATCATATAAAAGAATTGACCAAGAAAAATAAAAAATTACATGATAAACTAAAGAAAACTATGGATAAGTTAGAAACATGCAAGTTGGAAAATGAAAATATTAGGAAAGACATGAGCTTAGCCAACAAAGATAACAATGAACTAGTTAATGACAACAGAATCTTAAAGAAAGAAGTTAAATCCCTTAAAAAACTCTTGAAAATTTTACTAAGGGAAAAGAAAAATTAGATACTATATTAGGTGTTCAAAAAGTATGAAATTACAAACATAGATTAGGATATAACAATGGAGTTTTTACTAGCAAAATAATTTTTGTTAAGGAAAAGAAATTAGAAGATGAAAGTTCTTTTAAAAATGTTCATATCGCATCCAGTAGACCATAAACTCGACATCATACATTTATGTATACTACAAGGCTTAAAAGATTCTCTCAAAGTAAGATGCACGATAGAAAAATGTTTCTTCAACCTAAGAAAAATTTTCAAAGTGCTTATAATGACTTTATCTGAGAATGCATATACTCCTTTATTATGCTCTTATTGCAAATGTTATGGTCATGTTTCATATTTTTTCTATAATCATTTGGATATTTTATCGAATGAATACAAGAGATATAATACTCAAAGAACAAAAACAATATGGGTCCCAAAAATTAGATAAATCTCTTTGAATGCACGGTGGTTTACATCTTATAGGTTTACAAATGAGAACTTCATATTTGATTGTTAATATGCTTATTGGTTTGATTTCAGTTGACCGACTGTGACCTAACATAGATAGGTCGATAAATAGGACTAGTTCGGTCGACTGATAGGCTATTAATCCTAAATTTTTTCATACTTTTGTTAATCGGCTTAATATTAACCTATATTTTTACTTTTCGCATTCACAATCTTTCGTAAACCTTTTGAAACTTTAACTTTTATATTTAGCATTATTTTCTCTAAAAACTGTAATAGAAAAGAGATTTTTACTGAAAGGATGAGTCATGTATGTTGCTAACACTTAAGGACCTAAGATAAGATGGGTACCTAAATCTATATGATTTCTTTGTTTTGTAGGAAATCAAAAGAAGAAACAAATAATATGTAAATAGTGAGTGCTCATGACATATACATGGAGATCCCTCATAGTTTATCACTTTCAAAAGGAAGGATGGAGGATCCTTTAACTTTGGTGACAATACTAAGGGCAAGGTAATTGGTTTTGGAAAGGTTGGTAAAGATAACTATCCTTTAATTAATAATGTATTGCTTATTGAAAGCTTAAAGCATAATCTGTTGAGTGTTAGTCAATTGTGCGATAAAGATTATAAAGTGAGTTTTTTAGGAGATGAATGTGTTGTTTTTATAGTGGATAATGATAGTGTTGTTTTTTTAAGAAAAGAAAAGGAAACATTTACATTGCTGATTTACACTTTGTAACTAACTTTAAAGACAAGTGTTTAATTTCTTTAAGTGCATAGATAATTTGGACATGCAAGTATGGATCTCTTATCGAATCTAAATTCAAAACAATTTGTTAGAAGACTTCCAAGTATGAAGTACGAAAAAGATAAAATTTATGGAACATGCCAAATAGGAAAGTAAGTAAAAAGCTTCTTTTAAAGCAAGAAATCGATAACATCCTCTAAATCGTTTGAATTGCTTCATATGGATTTGTTTGGCCCTACTAGAGTAGCCACCTTAGGAGGAAAGTCACAGGAATTTGTTATTATTGATGACTTTAGTAGATTTACATGAGTTTTGTTTTTTAGTATAAAAGATGAATGCTTTAATTGTAATTTGTGAGTTTTCCAAAGAAGATACAAAATGAAAAGCATCTATTAGAAGTAATCATGGTAGAGAATTCAACAATGACATGTTTGAGTATTTTTATGATGAAAATGACATTTCATATAACTTTTCTATACCTAAGATATCACAATAAAATGGTGCAGTATAAAGAAAGAATATGCGTTTACAAGAAATGGCTCGAATTACGATTAATGTGTATAAGATACCTAAATCTTTTTGGACTGAACCGGCTGCATGTGCATGTCATATTATCAATAGAATGAAAACTAGGCATAAATTGGATAAAAAGTGTTATGAAATTTTGAATGGCTGTTGCGGTTTAAACAAAGCAATATAAATCAATTTCTATCCTAAGCTAAACTGGAGGCAAGCATACCTTGTCGACAAATAATATAAATTGGTAAGAACCGAGTATTGTACCCAAAGGATTCCAACACGTAATAAAATTAACTTAAACGATGTAAAATTACTCAGACGATCAAGATTTGATTGAATTGCAAGTGAATTAAATCGAGCGAAACACGAAAATGTGCAATATGCAAATTATGAACTAAATGCAACTAAACTTAATCAAATGACAAAAACTTGTTAAGGCGTCAGATTTCCATTGGATTAGGTTCCCTAAAATTTATAACGGTGGATTGATCTAAGATTTACCTCACTTAAGTAAGTCATACCCAATGTTCATAGACATTCCTTTTCACTTTTACTCTTAATTCAACTAATTGGTCCATAGATAAATTGGAATAAAAGGAAATTAATGCAAGAGGCCTAAAATTAAGTTCGTTAATCTTAGGTATCTTCACACAAGATCTTAAGATTAGTCTAAGCTTAGTCTCAAGTATGTTGCTTAATTGATTTTCTAGAGATCAAACAATGGTTATGACATTTAATCACCTAAGGCCTTAATCTAGGTGGTCAAGCTAAACAAGGCTAAATATGCATTTAACCAAGCAAAATCAACACCATAAAAATATATGTCCTAATACAATATTAATCCTAACCTCAACTAAAAACACATACTCACACATATTCATCAACGTAACACAAGTCATGGTCATAACAAGTATTTCCATTGATTGAATCACAAAATAAAACAACTAAACAAATATTTAAGCTATAGAGTCAAAATCTGGACAAAATATTTGATTAATAGACCAAAAAAATGAAAGAAAAAAAACACCCAAAGTCAAGAGCTGTCCGAATAATAAAGAGAAAAAAAAAAGAAAACACTAAAGCTAAGGAGATCGAATGGATGGAGGTAAATTTTTTGCAATTGTCCACTTTTGAAGCTTCAAATGCCAAGTCTACCAAGAATGGAAAGTCTCCAAGAGTTGAGCAACACCTGTACACCCAAACCGTCAACACTTGTTGGAGCTATTAATGTCCCTCTCTTTTGAAGACATGTTTTCTGCCTCCTAAAAAAAGAACAACTTCTGCTTTTCTTTTTTTTTTCTTTTTCCAACTGCCAAGCTTGACCAGATCAAGAGAGCTCCTTCCATCTGTCTTCCTAGTAAGCTCATCATAAGCTACCAAATAATAAAATTACCTAACCTACCTAACTAAGTAGCTAGGGTAAGTTAGGGTCGATCCCACAGAGAACTATGGTGATTTGCTATCTCTAATGTTGCCTAAAAGGAAAAAGAAAAGAAGACCCCTGGAAGCAAAGACATTAAAACTAAACACTAAAGACAGTTAATGAAACAAAAGACAAACAAATAAGAAATACAAAAGCAGGGTGGAAGATAAATAAGGGATTCTAGACTTATAATTGATCTTTGAAATAGATAACTTGCGATTGGTCTAAGATGCTAGCCTATAGGTTCGAACAGGCTCTCAAATCTTTAGTTCTGCCAATTTTTAGATAGGTCCTATAGGATAGAAAACCTATCCTTAACCATGAGGCAACCTAAAATAAACTCTCTAGATTTAACAATGCGATAGCATTAACAAACTAGGGAACGAATAGCTTAAGTTACAATCTCACAAGCTCAGATTGTGTAACTTAGAGAATTGGAATTCTAAGCTAAATTGATTAAGTTCACTAAAAAATGCAATTAGCCTATTGTTACCTATGGAATCACTGGGACTATTACGTATCAGAAGTTCATTCCTAATAATAGAATTAGAAATTAAACTTAGGATGGCTAATTCTATGAATAAATCTTTAACTCATATCATTTATGCAGAATCTCAATTCAATCATAATCCTAATCACAAAGCCCAATTAAATTCCTAGTCAATTCTCACAATTATGAAGTTAAAATCCCATTAATATCTTTGAACTCAAGACTAAACTAGCTAAACACAATTAAATTAAGAAAAAAAAACATAAAACATAATTAATTAAAAGAAACTAAGGGTTGGAAAATTAAAAGCATTAAAGGAAAAACACAATTCAATACTTAAACTAACATAAACACGCATTAACTAAATTATTACTTAATGAACCAAAACATAATTAAAATAAACTTACATGAAAACTCTAAATAAAATTCCAGCAACTATAAATTAAATAAAAACTGAAATTAAATTAATTAAAACTTAAAAACAAGCACAAATTTTGGTTACCAAGCATTAATGAACTAAGGACACTAAGAATAAACAAAAATTCATGGAATAATACTTTACTCAATCTGATTTTTAATAAAAAAAAATCTAGAAAATGTTAAAATCCAAAGCTTAAACAAGTAAGATAACAATTGGAAAATTAACACTAATGAAAGAAATCAAAATTCAACACTTTACCTAATGGAAATTTAAGCTGCTTAAACTAATAGGAAATTAACTAAAACCTAACTAATCCAGGCTCAACTTAACACCCTAAACAAAAAATTCAAATTATGTAAATTAAACAAAAACTGAAATTTAATGAACTAAGTCCTAAGAACTTGAAAATAATCTAACTACTAAGCATAAAGGAATCAAATACATTAAGGATAAATGAAACTTCATGGAACAAACCATCAAACAACTTAATATTTGATAAAAACACATATGAATTTATGAAACTCAAACCTTAAGCAAGAGTAATAAAATCTGGAAAATTGAAATTGACAAACTCCATTCATATATAAGTAAACATAGTTTCAAACATTGACAAGAAATTAAATATAATGAACTAACTAAACATTAGGAAATTAAAACATTGATTTAATTTGTGAAATCATTAAACTAAGAAATGAATCAAATTAATTAAACTAAGAACCCAAATAACAAAAAAAATAAGAAGTATCATTCAGCCAAGAGAAAGGAAACATAAATGAAAATGCAAATGAACATTCGAACAAGAATAAAACAAGACAATGAACAAATGAGATAAAGCATGAATGATAGCCGAAATTTTTGACTAAAGAACTTCCTAAACATGTTGCTACATGAGCTCATGGCTGCCTCCTCATGGCTACATCCCCTCATTGGTGAACTTGAAGCTTGCAACGGTGCACCTTAAGTAAACAAAGTGTTGAAGCCAAAATCTCCATGTGCAACCATTATCCAAGAACAATTGAAGCTTCTGGCTTTCTCCTTTTACAAGAAACTTTGACAGCCACCTTTATTGACCTTGGAGAGCTCTCTTCTTTGCAAATTGTTACTACCAACACTCCCATTCCCTAGCCTTTTAATGATGTCACGAACATGGTCCCCTTGGTAAACTTTCGGTTCTTCGCTTAAAACACGAACAACTCATGCTTGTTTTTAGGCAAGTTGTAGCTGATATCCTCCTCTTGTTTCCAAGCTTTTTCTCTTCTTTATTTATGCTACTAGTTATCTACAAGGAGGGCTACATAATGAATTTAATTGATGAAGCTTTATGCATGACTTTCTAGCCTTCTCTAAGTCCGATTACTCCTTTTTTCAGGCCATGAGCTTATGTCATTTAATGAGTGGATGGAAGGCTGTCCAAAGGTATGTGAGCTACATCATTTTGCAAGAAAATAAGGCTAAGTTACTGACCTAATTATGCTCTCTTTTTGCCTCTAATAACTCACATGTATGCTACCAATTTGATGGAAGATAGGGCTCCACTTAACCGTTCATGGTGGGAGTAATTGGTTGTGTGTTTTTGGGCCATCTACATTCATTTTTTTGGACAGATGGATGAGGGTCTTTGGATGTCGTTTTTGGTGCTCCAAATGAGCTACAAGTGATGCTATTTTTAAGGCTCTCTTAAGTAAAGCTTTAAGTGTTATTTAATGCTCTCCAATCTCTAGTCATTTTATGCTCTTAAATTGGGTGCATTTGGACAGCACTTAGACATCAAATTACTGTTGTATTTTATCACCAATTGGCTATCCATAGGTTACATTTTTAAATAGCTCCAAGTGATGATTAATGTTCTCAAATGGTACTCTAATTAATGTCATTTTTTGATAGCTTTACATACTCCTATCCAAGTCATTTTGAGCTTCAATTGGCCCTTCATAAGCCATCCAATTTCCAAGTCATTTTGTATGAATCAAGATAGCTTTAATTACTTCAAAATTTTTATGATTTAATCCAAATTTCACATTCCATCATTAAACCTAAACATTAAATTAATAAAAACACAAAATGAACAATTTTAACATAAAAATAGGAATAAATTCAAATGAAATATTATATCAAAATATTAAAAAAATGATTCCTATCATTATCTTTGGGGTAGGTAAACTTCTTTAATTTGCTTGTAACCTTCTCTTATCTTAACTCCTTTATTAATTATTGATTGTATGTCTTGAATCTTAATTTATTGCTTTCATTTTAGTAGTTGCATTCTCATTCCATCTTTAG
Organism: Pinacopodium congolense; assembly: GCA_028565735.1. Classification (NCBI taxonomy): domain Eukaryota; kingdom Viridiplantae; phylum Streptophyta; class Magnoliopsida; order Malpighiales; family Erythroxylaceae; genus Pinacopodium; species Pinacopodium congolense. Next base: position 9,058 of record JAOXYD010056647.1, read on the forward strand.
TTAAATATTGGTTTAGTAATTGCATTTAGTTCCCAATTGATTTAGGTTGCTATTTTTAATTAGTTAAAAAGTTTTTAAATACCCAATTCACCCCCTATTGGGTGTCACATGGCTTACAATTGGTATCAAAGCCTAAGTCTCACCTTTGCATTAATTTCCAACGAAATTGTGAAAAAGAATCCATTATGACACAATTGAGTAGCTTGTCTCGTTTTGATGCTCAAAATATTGGTAGAGCTCTTTTCTTTGATGGAAATGACTGCTTATATTGGAAAACTAGGATGAAGTTCTTTCTTTAAGCCAAAAATTTTAAGTTGTGGGATATAGTGAATAAGGGTCATTATATTCATGAATGGCTAAAGAATTCCTAAAGTGAAAAAGGAATGGAATGTAAAGGATGAAACTTAATAGTAGAGTCGTTCATATCCTATTTTATGCTTTAAGTAGACGTGAATTCAATAGAGTGTCTATATGTGAAATGACTAAATAATTTTGGCATACTTTAGAGGTTATTCATGAGGGTATAAACCAAGTGAAAGAAAGTAAAATGTCCATGCTCATTCATCAATATGAATTGTTTTCAATACATCCTAATGAAAGAATTTTTGAAATGTATTCTAAATTTGGTAACATTATAAATGCTTTGAAGGGTTTAGGAAGATCATATGCAAATGATGAAATTATTGGAAAAATTTTTGAGGTCTTTATTAAAGGAATGGGAGGCTAAGGTAACCGTCATTCAAGAAGCTAAAGATCTTAACATTTTACCTTTGGAAGAATTAATAGGTTCTTTACTCACTCATAAGATGACAATGAAGGACTTAAAAGCAAAAGAAGAGGAAACTTCATTGAGAAGGAAGAACTTAGCGTTCAAAGCTAGGAAAGTAAAGTCTAGTGAAGAAGGAAGCTCTTCGGAAGAAAGTGAAGAATAGATAGCTCTCCTTACCAAAAAGTTCAAAAAATTCCTAAGGAATAAGTTACTCTCCAAGAAAAGAGAGAAATGTAAGTATGATCATAAAAGAAAATCTACTAATATCATTTGTTATGAATGTAGGAAACTGGGGCATTTAAAGACCAATTGTCCACTTCTTAAGGAAATTGAGAAGCATGAAAGAAGTAGTAAGAACGAAAGAAGAGAGAAGAAGGCTAAGAAAGGAAAGAAAGCCTTGAAAGCCATGTGGGAAATTGAATGCGAAGAGTGAAGTTAAAATTCAAAAACTGAAAGCGCCAAGTTTTGTCTCATGACCTTGGATGATGAGAATTATAAGAAGAGCACATGGTATGTAGATAGTGGGTGCTCTAGGGATATGACGGGTGATGTCTCTCACTTTATTATTCTAGAAGACAAAGATGGTAGATATGTGACATATGGAGACAATGCCAAAGGTAAGATACTTGGCATTGGGAAAATTCGTAAGAATAATACCACCATTGACAATGTACTTTTGGTAGAAGATTTAAAGCATAATTTGTTGAGTCTAAGTCAATTATGTGATAAGGGTTTCAAAGTTTCTTTTGAAGGGAGATCCTGTATAGTTTCTAATGTGATTGATAATTGTATTATTTTTATTGGTAAGAGAATAGGGAATATGTTCACTATTGATATAAATAATCTCTCTAACTAAAATGTTAAGTGTGAGTGTTTGATGTTTATGAATGAGGATGCTTGGATGTGGCATAAAAGGTTAGGTTGTGCTAGCATGGAACACATATCTAATCTTTGCAACAAGGAGTTAGTGAATGGCTTACACAAATTGAAGTATGAAAAGAATAAGGTGTGTGATGCATGTCAAATAGGCAAGCAAACCAAGGCCTCATTCAAGAAAAAAAAAATGGTAACAACTTCTAAACCTTTAGAGTTATTAAATATGGATTTTTTTAGACCATCAAAAATTACAAGTTTAGGTGGTAATTGTATGCATATGTAATGTTGATGATTATATTAGATTTACATGAGTTATGTTTCTTACTAGTAAAGATGAATGTTTTAGGTCTTTTGTCAAGTTTACTAAAAGATTTTAATTGGAAAAGGCTACATAATTACTTTAATTAGAAGTGATCATGGTAGGGAATTTGAAATTGACTTGTTTGATGCATATTGTGAAGAAAATGGCATTTTCATAATTTTATACTCCTAGAACAACTCAAATAAATAGAGTTATTGAGAGGAAGAATAGGACTTTACAAGAAATGGCTAAAACCATGTTGAATGAATATTATGTTCTTAAATATTTTTGGGCGGAAGCTATTACATATGTATGTCATGTATCCAATAAGGTCTAAATAAGATCTTATATAGACAAAACCTAAGGTGGGTTACTTTAAAGTGTTTTAATGTAAATTTTTTATTTTGAATATAAGAGATAATTTGGGTAAGTTTGATGCTAAATTTGAAGAAGGTATATTTGATGGTTATTCCTTTTCTAATAGATCTTATAGAGTGTTTAATAAGAAGAATATAATGATTGAAGAGACAATAAATGTTGTTTTTTTATGAATCTAACTTTTGATGTAAAGAAACATGTTGTTGATGATGATTTAGGTTTGTCTAAGGGTATGGAGAATTTAGGTTTAGAAGAGTTTAAAGAAGACACCTTAGATGTCCGACCTTCACCTAATGAGCCTATTATTGAACCAAGTGAGGAGGTGAGCTTACCAAGAGAGTAGAGATATAAAAGGGATCACCCTCCAACCAAATTATAGGTGAAGTAGGAAAAGGTGTAGCGACTAGATCAACCTTTAGAGACTTTTCCCATATGACATTTTTATCCAACATTGAACCGAAGACTATAGATGAAGCCTTAAGTGATGAGCGTTAGATTGTGGCTATTAATGAAGAGATGAACCAATTTGAAAGGAACAAATTTTGGACCTTAGTACCTAGGCCTAATGATCATCAAATTATTGGTACTAAGTTAATCTTTAGAAATAAGGTTGATAAAGATGGGATCATTGTGAGAAATAAGGCAAGATTAGTAATGAAAGGGTATAACCAACAATAAGGAATTGATTATAAGGAAACCTTTGCACCTGTGGCTATATTAAAAGCTATTAGGCTTTTTTTTTTTTGCTTTTGCTTCTTATATTGGTTTTCAACTTTATCAAATGGATGATCAAAGTGCTTTCTTAAATGATTTTATTCAAGAGGAGGTACATGTAGAATAACCTCCCGGTTTTGAAACTCATAATGCACCCGAGCACGTTTACAAATTTTTTAAAGCTTTATATGGTTTGAAACAAGCTCCTATAGCTTGGTATGATAGATTAAGCTCTTTTCTTCTTCAAAATAGTTTTTGTTAAAGGAAATATGGATACTACCTTGTTTACAAAGAAAAATGATGATAGTTTGTTAATTGTTTAAATTTATGTGGATGATATAATATTTGGTGCTCCTAATGATGTTTTATGTCAAGAATTTACAAAGTGTATGAATAGGGAATTTGAAATGAGCATGATGAGAAAGTTAAATTTCTTTCTTGGACTCCAAATTAAGCAAATGAAGGATGGGATCTTCGTTAATTAAGACAAATATACAAAGGAGCTATTCAAGCACTTTGGGATAAGCCAAACCAAACCACTTGATACACCGATTAGTGTTACCACCAAATTGGACAAAGATGAAGAGGGTAAGTCGGTGGATGTCAAGTAATATCGAGGTATGATTGGTAGTTTATTTTAGTATAACATCTAGTAGACCTAATATCATGTTTAGTTTGTGCTTATATGCTATATTTAAATCAAATCCTAATGAGTCTCATTTAATGGCTGTGAAAAGAATTTTGAGATATTTGGTTGGTTCATCATCTTTAAGTTTATGGTATCCTTTGATTGAATTAATTGGTTATTCAGATGTCGATCATGCCGGTAGTTTATTAGATAAAAAGAGTACTTTCAGCACTTGTCAATTTCTTGGTCATGCATTAGTATTTTGGTTTAGTAAAAAGAAAATTTTGGTTATGTGATAACACAAGTGCTATTTGCCTAACTAAGAATTCAATTCAACATTCAAGAACTAAGCATATTGAGATAAGACATCATTTTATAAGAGATCATGTGCATAATGGTGATATT
>JAOXYD010056658.1:0-13128 GCA_028565735.1 Pinacopodium congolense
AAAAAAATTATAATAGAGCATGTGTATAGAGAACCAAGATCAAGTCCTTCGTGACTTTAGAAGAAGCCACACCACTCTTATCATTGATGCTACTACCACTTCCTACAGGACCCAATTTAGTCCCAAACACAAAAGGAGTTTTCTAAGAAGATGGTATGCTCGTAGGTGTTGTCATGCTTGTTATTGTTCCTATTGTTAATTTATGAATAAGCTCCTTCATAATTCATCCATCGAGTCTGTCTTAACATGTTGATGGTGCGGTCCATCATACAAAGAAATCTTAAAATATAAAAGCCAAAAAGTAGAAAAGTCAATGATATTAATTATTTTGAAAAGTTAGAAATATATATACATTCTTCCATTTCAAATTATGTAATTCCAATGTTAAAAAATTATTAGTGCTAATATTAGTAGCAATACATTGAAAAGGAATCTCCTATAAGGGGGCTTTCATGAGACTAATCATTAAGAGTTTGAGAAATTTATCTAAATAATTTCTTACATAATTAATGAGATAGTCAAGTAACAATTATATATATATATATATATATCTATATTTGTATAACTTATTATTCTTCATTCAAATCACCCATTTCTCATCTCACTTTAATGATTACTTTGGTAATGACTCGTAGGGGAAAAAAAAAGTGCAAGACATGAAATTAGGGGAGGAAATAGAGAATAGCTCTACTATCTATTTGAATAATCAAGAAAACTTAGCCTTATGATTTCATAGCTTTAAATGTATGTGATATGTGATATGTAATATTCAATTACCTATGCTTCAACTGATGAAAAAATAGTATTAAAATATAGATTAATCAAATAAAAATAAAATATTTTTAAAAAAATAATGTTAAGTTAGTACCTTAAATTTATAAGAAAGCTTATAAACTTTTATCTAAGATCTTTTTAGATTAAAACTTATGTTTCTTTTTTTTATATATTTAAATTAAAATTTAGACCAAATTTTAAGATAAAACTTAATAAATTCAAATTTATTGGACTCTTTTACCAAATTTAAATAATTAAAACCATGGGAATATAAATTTGGTCATTCTAAAAATTTTGTATTAGGGAGTGTTTACCTTTTAAAGTTTAAATATTTAAAATAATAATCTTATCTTTTATGATAATGTTAAAATAATAATCTTTCAAATGATTTTGAGAACAACATAAAAAGTTCTATCATTTGATACCTTTCACAATTTTTGGGCCGTTTGGATTTATTAGTGAATTCTTTATAGTTCATATCATTGTACCTATCTTAATAACTGATTTAACTTAATTAACTAATTCTTTTAAATTTATTTTAATTTTTCTAAATTAGACAATTAATTTGAAAGAGTGTAAATTATGGAATCTTTTAAATGGCAATACATTTAACAAACCATAAAACAAACACTAAATTGATCTTAATGCCTAATGGCCTTATCTTTCAACTCCATTCCCTCCTTGAACTATTCTCCTCTTTTCAATTAGTTTAACATAAGAAGAAGAAGAAGAAGACCAAAGTTGATAGTTTCATATGGGTAATTATTGAATTAACAAATTGACTTGAGAGTTAATCATGGCATCTAGCTTGGAAGGAACGAAACCTATTGACAAAAAAAATTCAATTTCATAAGCTAGGAAAATTCTTAAGATTTTCTCAATTAAAATAGAAGTTTCTCTTGATGAATCTTCTTAGTGTGACTTTAAGGAATTTGAGAATGTATTAAATGAGGTATGTGCTATTCTCCATGAATTTTTTTTTGCTTATTTTAGATTATGTTTGGAATGAGAGTCCTAAAAAATAGGAGGAATTAGAATAGTCTCTAAAATGTTGTTTATTAGGAAGTACAATTCTAGTAACAACACGTCATCAAAGCGTTACTATAATAATGGGATGTAATAATGATAACATGCCCAAGGTAGAATTTTTGACTTGGGAGGAATGTTGGTCAATAATTATTCAAAACACATTTGCTAAAGATTATTGTGAAAAGTTGGAGATTGTTAGTACGAGAATTGTAAAAAAGTGCAAGGGTTTATCTGTTATAGTTACCATTATAAGAGGAGTCTTACAGTTTAAGAAACCTAAAACTAAATGGTTAGGAGTCTTGAAAAGTGAGGTATGGGATATTGATGATATCTTTAGTCCTCTAAGGCTTAGTTATTATGATTTTCCATTACTATTAAAGCAATATTTTTTCATATCAGGCTACCTTTCCAAAAGATTCTTAAATTGATAAAAGAAGATGATTAGTATGTGGATGAGTAAAGGTTACTTAAAGGGAAAAGAAGCAAGAGAAGATTTGGAGATAGTTGGTGAAATTTATTTCAAAATTGATCACTATTATTATAATGATGATTTTTTAATCATGTTGAATGACATGGTGAATGATTTAATCCAAACATTTACAATAAAAAAAAAGAGTGTTGATAATGGAGGTCTTAAATGATATCGAGTCTAGCAAAACTCTTTACATAAGGATACTTGTCATTTCACTTTGGTGATTAAAAAGTTGTCTTATTTACTGTATCTGTCCATAGCATTAAAAAATTGGGTAATTTGATCATTTGATCCCCAAATATATCTAAAATACCACTTGCTATTACTTCTTTTAACGATATATTTAATTATTTAACTTGTTTAAGAAATTTAAACCTTAGCAAGTGTGACATTAAAGAAGTTTCATCCTCAATACGTAGATTAGTTCATCTCAGGCGACTTGACTTATCTTATAATAAAATTTAGAGAAGTTGCCTAAGACATTGTGTGAGGGTTACAATTTGTTGACATTAATTCTTGAGAGTTGCTTAAATATGGTAGAATTGCCTCAAAGGATTGTGAAAATTATTAATTTGATGTATTTGTTTATCAAAAGTTATAAAAAGATAAAATATCTTCCTAAAGGAATAGAAAATCTCTATTAAGTTAAAGAGTTGAGAAATTTCCAAATAGGTGTAAAAGAGAGTGAAGCATCTACTGTTGATATGGGGAATCTGAATAATCTTAGAGGAAAATTGTGGATAAGGAGGTTGGGAACGAGAGAAAGATAGAAAAGGAAAAAGTGGCACAACTTAAGAAAAAGAAAAACATAAAATGGTTGTATTTGAATTTTGAAGGAGATCATGAGGTGGAATTTAAGGAAGAGTTATTTGAAACTTTAAAGCCACCTTTAGATTTGGAAAGATTAGAGATAAAGAGTACAAATGAAAGACAACATCCCAAAGTTGGATAATGAAGTTGAATTTACTGAGGAAGAATAGAATTTTTGGTTGCAAAAATTGTGAACTGATGGGATATGAAAATGAGGAGTATTTATGATATCTATGAAAAGATAAAAGAAATCACTAATTTTGATGTGAATAATTTATTTTTTCTTCTTATAAGCAGTAATTCTTTAAATTTTAGGGAGGTCATGAAGGACAAAAGATGAAGACAAGCCATAAAGAGGAAATCAAGGTAATAGGAAAAAAAACAATACTTGGGAATTATGAACTCTTCCTAAAGGTTATGAAACTATTAAAGTTAAATGGGTTTATAAAATAAAAAAGGAATGCAAATGGAGATGTAAAGAAATATAAAGCAAGGATTGAAGCTAAAGGCTACAAATAAAAGCATGGAGTGAAGCTCAATCACATAAAGACTAATGATCAAATTATAGATATTTTTACCAAATCACTCAAATTTGAAGTTTTCAGCACTTGAGAACAGGACTTGGAGTAAGCAAAAATGTTTTAAATTAAAGGGGAATGCTAAAAGATAATTTAAAACCTTGTCTAAATTAAAATTTCAAAGTCTAGATACATAAGTGTTTAAATTCTCTGTTAGGTATTTAATTTGAGTTCATCAATAGGTTTATGCACTTAGATTTTAAAGGTCATCTTTTATACCTAAAAATACCTCCTCGTGCTTGAGTTAAAATAAATCAAAAGAGATAAAATCTTTTTCTCTTAAACAATCCTCTCCTCTATAAATCTTCCTTGCCAATCTTAATATAGGATTTTATTACTCAAAAGATAACATATTTGATTTTTGCAAATGCAATGCCCCTTTGTTTTAGACTTTTCAAACTATTTCATACAGTAGAATTCCTAAAATAGACAACTTGATATGGCACTTTTGGGGTGTTTTTGTGGTTAGGTTGGGGAAAAGTTTATGTGGGAATTTTATTTGTTTCCTTTTAATTTGAAATACTTATTTCTCATAGTGGACTTGCTAGAAATTGATCCTACAACAAGCATAGGTAATGCAACCCTTAATCTTGTTTACTTGTGTAGAGCATTTTGTATCGTCCATATGTTAAATGTGGTATGTTTTGGAACATGATAATTGTGTCCTTGATGTTGCATTGTGTTTAATGTTTTGCATAGTCAATTTTAACCTCGTTGATTAACTTGTCATTATTTACATTTCCTTTTTGTTTTTATTTGTATTTTTTTCCCTTGGGACATATTCTCTATGTACTATTGCTTTATTTCTATGTCACAAGTGAACATGAAAGAATGATTATCATTTCCATTTTGCAGTGTTTATACACCTATTTTACATTTAGCCTTCGTAAGACTTTACCTAAAATATCTTATTATCTTACTCTTCAACATATGGGAATAAATAGAAGATGGATCTAGTTCTACATGTTTGAATCTAAGCAATAAAAAAAATTCATGGATTTTTTTCTATGTTGTGAAGGGTCATAAGTAAATTATCCCATATAAAAAAGTGATATAAATTTGGAGTCAGTTATATATAATAGAAAGCCTGTAACCCATTGCTTTAAGGTGTTGAATTGAGATATGGTGTCATTGGGTTATGTATGGATATTCACTTGATCTACTCTAAGTTTTTCTCCAGATCCCTTTAGAGTCCACCACCTAATAAGTGTTATTAGAGTCCAGGTTGATTGGGTTATGACGAAATTGAAAAATTAAGGTTAGTGTTGCCTTCTTATCGTGAAACTTAAATGATTTTGCATGAACTATGGATTACTAAAGAGTTAACAATATGGATGGATTCGCTTGTGAAGAGGAGATTATTGCAAAGTGTCATAAGTGAATTGTCTCATAGTGGAAAAAGACATAAAGATAGAGTGAGTTATATACAATAGAAAGTCCATAACTCATTATCTTAAGGCTTTGGGTTGAGATACGATATTCTTAGGTTGTATATGGATTCTCACTTGATCTTCTCTAAGTTTCTCCTTAGATCCCCTCAAAATCCACCACCTATCATTCTTTTTTGGATGATAAAAAAAATCGTGGATTTAGATTGAATTTGAACTGAGGGAAACATTCAGGCTTCCAATTTCTTACAGAATTCTCGCTTAAAATCTTTCCTTTTACATGATATTGAACTGAAGCCACTTATTTGGAAATATAAAACTAAGCCATTAATAAAGATCACAAAGTTTAAGTCTCATAATATTGACAATTCCAATAAAACTCTGTTGTGACAGTTAAAACCTATGAAAACATTATTAGGAAACCCTAAATTTATTGAAAGTATAATGGAAGTTGTTTTGAAAATCTCTTTTTCTTCCCCTTTATCTGTCACATTTCTTCTCTTTTAGTTTTTTCTCCCTTTTAAATTTGAATAAATCATTGCTCACTTTGTGGTCACCTATCAACTGTGGGATTTATCGAATTAAAATTTTTTTTAGGATCAGAACAAAAACAGAATTTGAAATCTCGAGAGTAATGGGCTAATTACACTTTCAAGACCTTTTGAACAAATCTTAGGCTCAGAGTCTACAACTTGTCAAATGTTAAAGAAATTTGAAATTATCTTCTATTATTACTGTAAATTAACTAATTCTTTTAAATTTATTATACTTTCTTTAAATTAGATAATTGAATTTTAAAAACTATAAATTATGAGACGTATTAAATGGGAATGCATTTAGCAAACTATAAAACATATACAATATTAAAGCCTTGCATATTTTCATTTTTTGTTTCCTATTTTTTAAATAAAAACAATAAAAACAATAAAAATTGAAAAAACAATATACAAATACAAAATAGAAAACAAAAAATAGTATAAAATTAAAAAATATACAAAAATCTATAAAAATATATAAAAATAAAAATAAAAAATAGAAATGAAAAATTGAACTAAGTAAACCTATTTAAAATGTCTTATCTTTCAAACACATTCCCTTCCTAAATCACTTTCCTCATCCCGATTACAGTAATAAAGCACCGTACGCAGATGCATACATGAAGTATGAATATGATAAGGCATTATTCTTCTAAAATGCTATTAGTGCAGTAGTCCCATCATTCCATTCTCTTAACCATAATCATTGACATATTTTATACACAATTTCCACTAATTTTTTTGAAAAATTAAAATTTTTGCTTTTACTATACCTTTTTGAAATTGGATAATTAAATTTGAAACAGATGTTTTAAATGGGAATTCATTTAGCCACAATTTCCACTAATTGATTAACCAATCATTGACATCAAATATTTTATATATAATTTTCACTAATTGATCAACCATTGAATCCCCCCCTCCCCAAAAAAAATTTGGAAGAACTGTCATCCACTAATAATTAAGTTTCTATATACTTTTCCCCACTTTGGTATTTGAGTAACCTTAGTTGTCATTGTTATTGCTGTTTTGAGATATTCTCACCACACTTTAGGAAGAGTTTTTTTCAATATATATTCTAAGAAAATAAAATTAAACTTTAGGAAGAGTTGTATGCACCTATATATGATTAGTCGACATATAATAGTAGTGAGAGAGGCTTATTTCTCAATTTACTTCCAAATAATTTGACTAAAAAAAAGTAAAAGTAGCTTTGCTTTCCTTCACTTTGCCTTACAACATAGATTGAAAACAACCACCTTGGAAATGCCTTGCTCTTCAAAGTAGTGCAGTGCTATTTAATACAAATAGATAAAAAGGTTAGAAAAAGTATCTTTTGTCAATTCTAATAATTACATTTCATGGATAAAACAAGTGCCCTTTGCTTAATAAGTTACTTGTATAGGAGTGAAGTTATAGGAAGCTTGTAGGGTATTTTAGTCATTTCATATGTATGCTATTTCATTATATGATATTTGCTTTATTTTTTGAGTGATACAGTTGCAGACACATCGTTAGTTTTCAGTTTCATCTTTACTATTGTGCACTAGTATAGAACAGATGACTCTTCTCTTGTGTTTTTCTCTTCGGTGTAAATAAAAGTTCTCAAGTACTTAGAGAGATTTGTGCGTGTAATCTTGTTCTACATGGTATTACAGTGGAAGATTGGTCGATTTTCTATTGATTTCTAGTTAATCACGATGAGATATGGTAGAGGAGTCAAGGGATTCAAGTTCCAAAGTTCAGTACATAAGAATGGAGTCAAAAAACAGTTACAATGGCAGAGTTCTAATCATTTAGGGATGATCTTGATGACAATGTTTTCAAATGGAAGCAACTGTCTTTCTTATAGTAGAGTAATGACGATCGCACTATGAGCTAAGGATAAAATTGATTTCATCACCAATAAGAGCAAGAAACCAGAAGAAACTTCTTCCAACTTTGAGTAATGGTGTAAGGTCGACTATATGGTAATCTCATGGCTCTTAAACTCTATGATTAAGGATATACTATATGCATTTATATGCACTACATCCGCTAATGATTTGTCGAGAGAGTTAGAGAGGAGATTTAGAGAATGTAATGGGTGTTTATTGTATCAAGTTAAGAGAGAAATTTGCTTTATCTCTCAAGGAGATTTATCAGTCCTGAAATACTATACAAAACTTAAGAAACTTTGGGATGAATTAGCATGTTTAGCTCCAATACCACAGTTTACTATGGAACAACAAAGGATATTGTAGATATGAACACTAATGATAAACTGAAACAATTTTTAATGGGCTTAAATGATGTGTATGAACTAATCATGAGCTAGATTTTAGTCATAGAGCCACAACCCGATGTAAATAGGGCATATTCAATGATATTGAGGGATGAGAAATAGAAAGAGGTGAATGTAGTCTATAGTAAAGGTGTAAAAGTAGCAATGTTCATGAAGGGGGTAATTGAATCAAGGAACTAGAATAGTGGAGAAAACTAATAGAAGAAAATAGTTGAACAAGGATGAGTTGTTTTGTGATTTTTGTAAGATTCATAGGCATACGAAGGAAACATGCTTTAAGATACATGGTTATCTAAACTGGATTAAGGGGAATAAAGATAGAAAAGGAAATCTTGGAAATCAAACTAGTTGACTAGTTGCAAGCATGATAGATGAGTCATCATTAACAATACAGTTAAAGATAAGCACAAGGGAGATGATTGGAAGTAGGACTTAGCTAGCATGATCTAGCAGGGAATTGAAACATACATGAGGAGCGAAGGAAAGACTGAAGTAGAGGAGCAAAATGCCATCAACTTTGCTCATTATGGTGACTTTTCAGGTACTGTTCTGAATCATTGCTTAAGTTATCTTGAATCAATTGAGCCTGGCTCCTGGATAATTGATATTGGTGCATCAAATCACATGTGCACTGATCTTGATGTCATGATTACACCTATAACTGTTAAACATTGTACTCATGTACATTTACCTGATGGTTCCCATCAATTTGTTGATTATGTTGAAGATATCAAACGTAGTCCACGTATAACCTTGCTTAGATCCTTACATGTTCCCAATTTCAAGTTTAATCTCTTATTTGTGAACAAACTTACAAACATATGAAAAGTGAAGTTTTTTTTATTCCCATTTTTACATCTTACAGGACCTCATGACTGATCAAATATTTTCTATGGGAAAGGTTATAGCTGGACTTTACATTCTTGATAAGAATTCTTTCCATGAAGATAATATTTTTTCCCATTCTTGTTTGTTAGACAAACATTCAAATAAACTAGCAATTTTTTTCAAGCTAATGATTCTTTTGATTGACATGGTAGATTAGGCCATCCATCACATATTGTATTCAAACATTTGAAGAAAGAAATTAGAGAACATATGATTATTAAGCTTTGTGATGTATGTCACTTGTCTAAACAGAGTCGATTGTCTTTTCCTGTTAGTATTATTACTATTACTACTACTATATGCTTTGAACTCATTTATGTAGATTTGTGGGGACCTTATAGGCAACCTTCCTTAAATGGAGCTCATAATATTTTAACTATAGTTGATGATTCTAGCACGACAACTTGGACCTATCTCCTAAAATATAAAACACAAACCATAACTTTGTTGCAACATTTCTTTAATCTCATCAAAACACAATTTCAGCTTCCAATTTAGAGCATTAGAATTGATAATGGTATCGAATTTGTTAACCATGATTGCCAGCTTCTTTTTTCTACACTTGGCATAGTCCATCAAAGGACTTGTGCTTATACTCCTCAACAAAATGGCATTATTGGGAGAAAACATAAGCATCTATTACAAGTAGCCATAACATGTATATTCTAAGCTAACTTACCTATAAAGTTTTGATAAAGGCTGTTCTTACTACAACATTTATTCTAAATAGATTGCCTAAATTTGTTTTGAATTGGCAATTTCCATATTTCCTTTTATACCAAAAACAACTCAATTATTACTTTATAAGAAGTTCTGGTTGCCTTTGTTATGCTATAAATACATCCCTAAACAAAAATAAATTTGATGTCTGAACTTTTAAAACAGTTTTCATTGGATATCCTTATGGTCAAAGGTCTTATAAGCTTTATGATCTTACTTCAGGAAAGGTGATTGTCTTTAGGGATGTATAGTTCTATGAACATGTATATCCTTATAGACCCCAGCATGAACAACCCCTCAGACATTTCTTTTCCATTTCCTTTTCTTGATGATAATGGATCCCCTAACTCTTTGTTACATTCCACCTCGATTCCAATTTCTTCTTGTTCACCTACCTTTCATCTTGATGGTCCTACTATACATTATGAGTCTCCTTCTCCAATTTCAAACACTGTTTTTGGTTCCCCTGCTATCCCTAGACTAAGTTAAAGACTTAGAGTTAAACGACAGTGGTTAAATGATTTTGTTACCAACACTATTCATTCTTCTAATGTTTTTTATTTTATTAAACCAATTCATACTTTGTCTTATTATACACCACACACATTTCCTTATGTATCTTCTTCTTATTCACTAGTGATTACATCTTTTTTAGCACAAGTATCTCTTATAAAGGAACCTAATTCTTTTAATTAAGCTAGAATTGACCTAAATTAGGTTAGTGTAAGGGAGTTTGAATAGTAGGCTTTGAAAGCAAATCAGATTTGGGAACTCATTATTTTGTCGAAAGGTAAATGACCCATTGGTTCTAAGTAGGTTTACATAATTAAATTCAATCCGGATGGGTCCGTATTATGGTACAAGGCAAGTTTAGCGGTAAAGGGTTATAGTTAGATATAAGGCATTGACTATACTGATAGTTTTTTTTCAATTTAAAAAATGGTAACTGTTTGTATTTTTCTTACCATTACTGTTGTTAAGGGTTGGATATTACACCAATTAGACATTAATAATTCTTTTTTGCATGATTACTTAGATGAGGAGGTATATATGTTACCATCTGAGGGTTATACCAAGGTTGGTTCTGATAAGGTTTGTCAACTCAAACGGAGCCTTTATGGTTTAAAACAAGCCTCTAAGTAGTGAAACCATGAATTTATTCATCATTTGAAACTTTTTGCGTTCCAGTAGTTTGTTAATGATCCTTGTTTATTCATCAAACATATTGGAATTGGTTTTTTTTTTTTTTTGGATCTTATTGTGTATGTTAACGATGTGCTTATCATAGGTCCATCTGAATTTGATATTCAGTTTGTCAAAGATTTTTCACATCAACAGTTTACTATTAAGGATATAGGACCTGCTAAGTATTTTTTGGGGGTTAGAGTTAGTTCATTTTGAGACAAGTATTTTTGTTCATAAATGATAATATGCCTTTAATATTATTAAGGATTTTGTTTTGTTATGAGTTAAGCTAGTTGCCACTCAATTGCCACCCAATTGTCGGTTTGATGATGCCTCCTCTCCTCTGTTAACTAATTCTAGTCAGTTTTGGAGGTTGGTAAGGACGCTATTATATCTTGGTTTTACTAGGTCTGACCTTACTTGTGCTACATAACAGATCAGTCAGTTTGTGCATCAGCCCACTGAATAGCATTAGAATGTAGCTTTGCATGTGCTAAAGTATCTAAAAAATTTGCCCTCTGTTGGCTTGTTTTTTCTGTGAATAACGAGTTTATTGTGTAGGTTTTGTGATGCCGACTGAGTTTACGCTATACTCCGCTCCACTCCAGAACCTGCCCCCTTATCACTATATGAGCCACATATACAACAATCTCCACCTTAGCGAATATGCTTCCCGTAAAGATGAATAAACCTCTGAGTCTTCTCTCACACCAGATAAGTTAGGCAACCCATTCATGCTTAGCATCAAGAAATGTTGATCAAGTTCAAGTAATGCTTGAACTTATCAACTGTAACTAGTTTCATCAACATGTCAGTAGCATTCTCCGAAGTAGGAACCTTTTTTAGCAATATCTGACCAGTTACTATCAACTCCCTAATCTTATGAATCCTTACATCTATATGTTTTGTCCGTGCATGATAAACCTAGTTCTTAGCTACATGGATGGCACTCTGATTGTCACAATATACCTGAACTTCACCTTATTCAGTACCCAATTCCTTCACCAAACCAATAAGCCATAAGGCTTCTTTAGCTCCCTCAGCTAACGCCATATACTTCGCCTCAATTGTTGATAAAGCCACGGTAAACTGTACTGTATACTTCCAATAAATAGGCTCTCCTGCAAGAGTAAACACATACCCTATAGTAGACCTTCTATTGTCCAAGTCACAATCGACAGATCACCACTCTCACTTCTAAACACAATGCCATAATCAATGGTACCTTTCTTACACCTGAAAATCCACTTAATTGCTTCCCAATGCTGTCTGCCAAGCTTCGTCATAAACTTGTTAACTTGACTTATAACCTGTGCCAAATCTGGTTGTATGTAAACCATCGTATATATCAAGCATCCTATGGCACTTGCATAAGGAACTCTAGACATTTCATCTACTTCATCATCTATCTTAGGACACTACTTTTGAGAAAATCTACAGTGATTCGCCTATGGAGTACTCACAGACTTGTAATTGCTCATCCTGAATCTGTCCAACACCTTCTCAACGTAACTACGTTGAGACAACCACAGCTTTTTAGAGCCTTTATTCTTGCAAATTTCCATTTTAAGAATCTTCTTAGTCGGACCTAAGTCCTTCATATCAAACTCTTGCCCCAACAAAGTCTTTAAGTCCATCATATCATTATTATTCTTCGCAGCAATTAACATATCATCCACATACAGTAGCAGAAAAATAAACTAATTGCTACCAAGGCTGTTAACACACACACAACAATCATACTCACAGTGCTTGTATCCAAGCCTGATCATATACGAGTCAAATCTCGTATACCATTGTCGTAGAGACTATTTTAGCCCATATAACGATTGCTTCAATCTACAAACCAAGTGTTCCTATCCAAGTTGACTGAACCCATCTGGTAGTGCCATATAGATTTCTTCCTCCAGATTACCGTGAAGAAATGATGTCTTTACATCCATCTGCTCTAAGTGCATATCCCATTGGTTACCAGTGCCAATAATGCCCTTATAGATGTGTGTCTGACCATTAGAGAAAATATCTCGTCGTAATCTATCCCTTTCAACTGCGAGTATCCCTTTATTACCAACTAAGGCTTGAATCTTTCCCCCTCTTTTTATGATACTGTGGGCTTCTTCTTATACACCCACTTACACCCTATAGCTCTCTTCCCTTCAAGAAGCTCAACCAACTCCCAAGTTTGGTTCTTATGGAATGACTCCATTTCCTCAGTCATAGCACCCATCCAACCATTTTTCTCTTGACTTCTCACAGCCTCCTGAAAAGAAACAGGGTCTCCACTACTAACGGTGAGTGCATATGAAACCAAATCTTCAAAGTCATACCTCACAGGGGATCTTATGATGCGTTTAAGTCGACCACTAGTTATAGTCTGCCACTTTCCTACAGGTAGGGATGTCAATCGGGTGGGTCAGGTCGGGTTCGGGTTGGGTCATTTCGGGTTCGGGTCATTTCGGGTTAA
>JAOXYD010056669.1:0-13128 GCA_028565735.1 Pinacopodium congolense
ATTATTTCTCTTTAACAAAGTAAATTTTCTTTTTGATGTTTCATTGCCTTGAGTATACCCTAGGCCATACATACCATTCGATGCTTTTTAAGCTCCTATCAAGCTTTCTAATTTTTTTATTTTCTTTGGTGAATTTGGATAACATCAATATTCTTTTTTAATCCCTCATTTGCATGCAACACACCATCATTAGCTGCAACAACAACATTATTAAAATCTAACATGTCATGCATTTCATTTTTCAATTTCTCATAATATAACATGTATTCTTCTAAAAGTTTCAATCTCTCTTTATACTTGGAAGATAATTGATAGGGATGTATTTATAGGACTTTAGTATGTAATATGACGTATTTTTACCTTATCTTGATATTAAATTGTCTAGTTTATATGTATATTTGATGAAAATACAAGTTTAAGTTAAAAAGTTTGAGTTTTGTATCAACAATTCAAAGTGTAGCATTATTCCAAAAGACCAGTGTTGATCTTTAACGACATCATTGATCTCTCATTTACGCCCCCATTATAGTTAACTTAGAAGAATAGCGTGACCCTTTAATAGTGTTGTTATAGAAAGAGTAAACACTTTTGAAGACTATTATATGAACAAAATAATAACACATGATTTAAATGGCATCATTGATCAACGAATTAAAGGGATGTTGATGTCCTTGAAATCATGTTCTAGCATAAATTTCAAGGGAAGATTATGCCAGTTATTCCCTAAACCACATAAAACCTAGCCATGATGCATTTAAATATCTTTTAAAGAGTTTTATAGAGACTTTTAAAATTTTTATACATTTTTAGAGAGATTAAGCATTACATTTCATAGTTTTTCTTTGTATTATCTCTTAATTTATTATAAAGGGTATTCACGATTGCTTTTAAGGGTTCCAAAGAGTCTATCAAAGAGATTAGGGATTGGATTATATTTTGGAAACGCTTTTAGTTGTATTCTTAGCCTTTAATTTTGTTTGCAACTTTAACTCTTTATATTTTGATAAAAAAATATGTGTTTCATGCTTAATTCCTTGTTTTTATTGATTAATATATCTATTTAATTTGTCTAATAGCTAAGGATAGGTGAGTAGATGATTTAATTGATTTATAATCTCTAATTTACGTGTTAATCTATGCTTACATGAGTTCCTAATTATCTAATTTTCATTTTCCATCTAGAATAGACTCTTAGATAATTAGGGATATTAGAAATCCACATTAGTTACTGGAAAAATCAATAAATAATGCAATTTAAAATTAGTGAATGACCAAACATTAATTAATTGTAAGGGTCCAAATGACCAAATATTCATTAAGTATAAGATTCTCAATTCTATAAGGGGTTTTTTGATTGAATTTTCTAACCTTTAAGTCTATTACCTAAGTTCGTTGAATGACTAATCAATGGGATATGACCAATCAAGATAAGGCATTATCTTAACTATAACTATGTCTTGATTTTGAAAAGATACCATTGATTTATTTGTGCAAATATTTCTTAACTTAATTAATTCATTAATATTCAAAACCTTATATATGCATTAAATATTAGAAAACCTTATTGCATCTTAAATTATTTTGCATAAATTTAGTAGTTTAGTTTAATTTAGTTAATTAATTAAACTACGTTTCTCTAGATAATTACATGTTAGTTGACTTAATAATTATACTAGATCCTTTTAAGATGATATCTGGGCTCAAATTTATATCACTATATTACTTATGATAGGCATGATTAACTTAGGCTAGTCTTAAGATAAAATTGTGACTAAAATTAAAGTGTGAAGAAGACCACAAACAATAATTTCTTACTTTTCAAAGTTAAGACTTTTAAGCATTTAACTAACTCATCATATGACAGTTCATCATCTTAATCATCATCATTATAAGGGTTAGAGCAAGAAGGTATCTCATTATCATCATCATTAGCCATAAAGCATAAGGAAGCCGCTTCTTTCAAATGCTTACTTATGGAGGTGTCTGCATCATCAATAGCTTTAAACATCACACCTTTTATTGTTAAATCCACTCCCTCTTCATGTAATTCATTCACCCATATTTCATAGGTGAAGAGTGATCCCACTACTCTTCTAATGGTAAGGTGCCCAAATTTTTAGTTACCTCTATGATTGTCTCCTTTGCTTCCTATGATTTTGGAAGAGAGCTAAGAATCTTACTAAAAAAATCAGCATTGGCATAGGTCTTACTAAAACCTTAGAAGAATTAACAATATACATAAATCTAGCATGCATATTAAAAATTGATTCATTTTAATCTATAGAAAACAATTCAAATTATTGCTCAAGCATTCCCACTTTATTTTATTTAACATGAGTTATGCCTTTATATGGGATTTCAAGTTCGTTTCATATCTCTTGAACTATTTTGTACATGCATACTCTATTAAATTCACTTTTTCTTAACCTTTAGAAAAAAAAGATCTATAGCATTGGTATTAAGGACAAAGAGTCTTTTATCCTTTTCTATTCACTCACTTACATATTTTCGTACTTTTGTTTCTACATTATTTACAATTATTGTTTTTATTGGAATATGAGGACCATTTTCTACAATTTTCCAAGATCAACTTCTATAGATGAAAGAAATTGTTTCATCATACTTTTCTTATATCTTGATAGTTGCTTGAATTCTAGTGTTTTCTAGTGTAATTTGATGCACATTTGCTACAAAATTGGTGTTAAAGTGTTTAATTATCTTTTGGATTTATAACTTTGTAGCTTGGAGCTTAAAAAGTGAGGAAAATCTAGAAAAAAATGTAGTTGAAACTCAAAAATAGAGAGTAAAATGGTGAGTTATCTGTACAATCGTTTTACTATAAAAGAGCACCATTTTGCTTTGAATCTGGGTATTATGGTGTCATTTAACTATGCTTCAAGTGCTATTTTAATCCTTGTCACATAAAAACCAACTGGATCTCACTCTCCAGCTTGCTATAACTTGCCCACTTGCATCAAAACTATAGAGGACATATAAATGAAGCTCCATAGATCAAATTAGCATAATCTAACTCGACATTTAGGCAGATTAGAGTAAATTTAGCTTAAGTTTAGACCTTTTCTTCTCTAGGTTAGGTTTCTTTTTTGTTTCTCTTTTACATGTTCATTTCTGGTTATTTTAAGTAGTAATTGAGGATTTTAGGAGTTTTTTAAGGTGATTGAAGGTTGTATAACATGTTGGGGCTTTGTTTGGTGAAATATAAATCCCTTTTATCACTCATTTCTTACTCCTTGTTCATATATTACAAGAACATGTGTTGTCTTGATTCAATCTAATTTTTCCTGCATATATGTGATGTTTTAATCTTATTTAAAGCTAAGGATAAGTTCTCATATGGATTTATTGAGTTTTTAACACATTATTGGATATTAATCTTTGTTTATTTGAGATCATAATGCTTGTTTTGAGTTGGCCACTTAAGATGAGATTAAAGATGGTTAAAGATCCAATAGTTATCTACTTTAATCATTAGAAAATTTAGTTAAAAAATGGATTTAATCAAGGATCTGAGAAATCTACTAGGTTAATAATTAGGGTACTAATATTGAATATGGAATTTAGGATTAGAACTTCTTGAACTTTAAGCCTAATGCCTATTAATTGATGAAATAACCAAAGATCAATTTACGTTAGTTAGAGATAAAGCATTGACTTAACCATATTAATGTCTTGATTTAGGGAAGACCCTAGATTAAACATTCCAATCCATTTCATAACTCAATTAAGTCATTTAAGGACTAATCCTTAGCTAATCAATCAAGTTCTTAGACAATTTGGAATCCCATTTACATTGTTGGAAGTGCTTTAGTTTAATTTAGTAGTTCTAGTTTAATTAATTTAAGCAATCTTGAACTCTCCAGATAATTGTAATCTAATTACCCTAGTAGTCGCATTTTTCTTGTGGGTTCGACATTCTAGAGTCATAAAAATGCTTCACTTTATTACTTATTGACCAGTACATTGTCGTATTGTTAGTTTTAAATTGAATTTGAATTGCATATTAATTGATTAATTTATTTAAGCTTATTGAGTATTAAACCAACCAACAACATATCCGTAATTTTCACCTTCAATAAAGGTTGTCCAACTATTCTTTGATCATAAGAATCAAAATGTGCCATTATAACCTTTTACTCACTATTTTGCTAAAAATATATCATTTGCGAGTCCTAAGTCTAATATCACTTGTTGGCCCTATATGGCACTAAGGGGAGAATTAGGTCATACTAAAATTTTTCTAACTCTTTGCCTAATAAAAAATTTTACTCTTAATGAAATAGGAAATTATGAAAATATATTAAAATTGTCATATAATGATTGATCAATCCCTCTATAAAATAGTTTTTAACAATTTCATAAATTCTCCTAAGTTTTCCAATCTTCCCAAACATACCGAAAATTTTCTTTTTAATAAAAAATTTAAAATCTTCAACAATTCCCCAAAAACAATTTAATGCATTAAGAGGATTAAAAAAAAGTTTCCTAAACTTTCCTCTTAAATACAAAATCTCTATATGTAATAAATCTAAGTATCAATTGACATATATGATTTGAGCCTTAAGTAAATTTAAAAGATCAAGATCATATCTAAAACAAATATTACATAGAATAACCTATTTAAGTGCACTATCTTGATTGTGATCTCTCATTGATCTATATGTAATAACAACTTTGGCGTCAATTTTTATCTTTACTTTCCTTTTTTATTCCAATTTTTTTAATACATCAAAAGTAACAAAAACATTAGTAGTAAATATTTTTTAACATTATCAAAATATAAATTGAAATCTCCCTTAGTTAAACATTTATGATTTGAAAGGCCTTTTCTAAATCGACCTAATACAAAACTCTCCTAACTCAATTAATCATTTTACAAGTTTTTTTTTTTATGTGTGTAAATTGTGGAGCCCTTTTCTTAAAGAAAGATTTTTTCATATGTTAATGGTATGAGCCTAAAAATATAGCTTTAACTTCCTTATAAGTAGTATGCTACTTCTTTAAGCATTAAGTAGTTTAGCTTGGGGTCCTATAATATCTTGCTAACATAATAAATAGGCCTTCTGATGTTTATCATTTCCTTATTTAGAATAAAATTAAAAGGTGATCTAGAAACAACTATGTAAAGATATAAAGTTCTCTAAAATGTGGATTTGATAATAGTGGTGGATTTTTATAGTTTATCTCTACTTTAATCTTGTTGAACCAACGAAGGTTCCACCTTATTTTAGTAATGACCAAAAAAAACTCTATTACTAATACTTGTGGCTTAAGTGTATTGAAAAATTGGTATGAAAAAAGTCTATGTTTGATCGCTCAAAGAGTCTTGAAGTGGAAATGGAATTTTATTAAGACTCAGAGCTTGAAGAAACAAATTAGTTTAAAATAGGTTTACTTGTGTTCTTTTTAGTGTAAACTGTACTTAATTTTATTTTTATAGTTTAAGAGGCTTATACTTACTCATTCATGCATACATAACTTAGAAAATTCATATAGGTGCATAATAAAGAGGTTTTATGTGTTTGATGTGATTGAATGTGAATAAACCTCTTGATGAAAGATTTAATTGATTAAGAATGCATAAGTTAGACAATTAGTGTGAAATGAAATTATGATAACTTAAGTTTGTGTCAAGTATAAAATTTGATTGGATATGTTTAATTTGGGTTTGGATTCAAACCTAATTGTTTAAGGGCCTAAATATTGGTTTTGCTAATCTACCTAGATCAATCAACTAAATAAGAAGAATCGTCAACCGAAACGTCTAATAAATCAAACGATCGAACCTTGACTATAGGTCGATCGAATGTTAAGAAAAATGAAGCATAAATTTTGGATATAACAGATTTCACAAACGAACATAAACATTAACCTCTATAACATTAATATATTCGTTGGACAATGGCTATATGCTTGATTATTGAGTATAAATAAAGTGGATTTACTCGTGTTTATAGATGAAGTTTGAGATAGAACTATATTAGAATTTAAGTGTTTGCACTACGTAATCTCTATCTAGTTTGTCCGAAAGTATTGTTCTATGGTGAATGGTGTGTTTGTGTGAGGCAAATTATTATTATGCATTCATATATTTAGCCTCTTTTATACACTAAGTAAAATTGAGTGAAGCATGATTCTTGTATAATTATTCTTGAGTTATTAACAAGTTATTCTTTAGCATAAGAAAAAGAATTGAGTGAAAGGTTATCATTGAGACTTGAAAAGGGTTATAAAATTGAACATTGTACTCTTTTGTTAAATTAGTGAAATCATCTCAACAATGGTGTTAATAACTAGACATAAGGGCAAGTGGAAAGCTCTGAACTAGTATAAATCTGGTGTATCTCTTCTTCCTTTTCTCTTTGTTTTTACGTACTCATCTTATTGTTTTAATTGTTTATTTTAGTGAATTTGTTTTATATCTTAGCTTTCACATCTTATTCATCTTATGTTGTTTAATTAGACAATTCAGTTTAAATCCTAATGCATCCCCTTCTTAGATGCCATACCAACCTAAAAAATCCTAACAAAAATTCTAACCTAAGATTAACCAAAGGCAAGTGTACTCTATCAACAACTAATATAATGAACAGTGAGTTTGGATATCATCTCTTGCAAGGATTTATTATAACTACTAAGTTAGTTAGTGTTTGATTATCTAGAAAACTTAAAATTGAAATAATAAACTAAATTAAACTAATATTTAAGTAATCAACCATTCAGTCTAAACATAAGTAATAAATTAATATCTCAATCAATCATAAGATTTATTTAAGGTTCAAAATTCAATGGATTAACTAAATCTGGGACAATTCTGTGTGGATAAACTTAGGTATCTTCTTTAAAGTAGTTGTGGTTAAGGTGGAGCCTTATTTCTATTAATTATATTTTATTGTTTTGTCATTTAATGAACTTAGAGTAATAGGCATAAAGTTTAGGAAGTTCAATCTTAAAAACTCTTTTTCAGATTTAAGACCCTCACAGTTAATCAAAATTTGGTCATTTATTGATTAAATTGTGTTATTTATCAACTTTTTCAATAATTAGGGTATAATCCTCAAATCCCTAATTACTTAAGAATCTCTCCTAGATGGCTAGTATATGATAGATAATGAAGCACTTAAATAAACAATCATTTTAAACACGGCTCAAGATTAATAGAATAATAATTATTCCATCTAATATCATAACCTCAACTAAAACAAATTAATCATACATAGTTCTTAATAAATAGAAAGATATAAATAAATAACATATTCTTTATTAATGATAAGAAAAGAATCAACATAAAGAATGAAGAAAGAGTTAAAAGAAATACAATTGAATTTGGCCATCAAAGTTGGAATCCTCTCTCTCTAATCTAACTTAAATGCTCTTTATAAACCCCTAATCAATACCCAGTGATAGATATAATAGAAGTAAAAATAAACTAAACCTAAATCGTAACTAGGAATAAGAATAAAAACCTAAATTTCACAATTCCTCATATCTCTCTCAACCTCTTCTCTACAGCTATCCTCTACTCTTCCTTTTGTTTCTTTTATCTTTTTTATAGGCTTTTTTTTATGTGTCCACTAGGATTTCCAAATCCTAAGAGACATCTATGGGTGTTTATCTTAATTTTTCCCTTAAAAACATAGTTTAAGTCACGTTATTTGGGAGTACAACAACCACTAGAATGACAATGGCACCATTTTGACCTACCATTTATCTTATATCTTCAATTTTAGGGAATAAAGGTGGTGTATATTGAGAACAATGGCATGATTATATCTTCTACCTTCTTCATTTAAATTTGTCATTTTTTAGAACTTTAATTCTCAAACGGATATGAACCCACAATATGACTAAATAGATCATAAATAGGATAAATTCATAAATAAATAAGGGCAAAAACATATTAATATACGGTATAAAATCCTATATAAACTACCCCAATAAGTGAACTTGAAATAATTATTCAACTGTTCAAAGGCTTGTTAACATTTTGGGATCCATTATTGCTTAGGATTTAGGAATATTTTGAAAAATGATAAACAGTAGTTTATAGATGTTAATATGAACCTTGATAAGCTTGCTACCTTACCTATCAAGCTTTGCATTTCTTTAACGTTTCTAGGTGCTTCCATGTATAACATAGCTGTGATTTTATTAGTTAACTTCTATCTAAACTTCTACCCCTCCAAAGTGACCATGAAACTAAAAAACTTTCATGTACCCACATCGAATGTGAATTTTGCTAGATTTAACTTCATATGACATTTTTTTCATGGTTATAAAGAATTCTTTGAGGTCTATAACATAGGTTTTATCTTCACAATCATAATGTTTATGTGTCCTTTTATATTTCTTTTGACCTATTTTAGGAGACCAAGTGAACCAACGTTTGACAAGTTACCCCTACATTTTTTATACTAAAAGACATGACTGTCAAATAATAGATGCCTTTAGAATAATAAATGCCTTTTCCTTATTAGCCTCTTTCATCTAGATCTCATTTTACCTTGAGTAAGCATCTATAAAACTTAAGGTTTGATAGCTTGAAGTTTCATCCATCAACCAATCCATTTTTTTCCAAGGAAAAATCATTTTTGGGACATTTTAGTGAAGGCAACACAAATCCATGACTTCCCATTGGCTTCATACAAATGGTGATGTTAGCAAGCCATTTATGAGAGTATACTTCTTTGATGAAGTATGCACATAAGAGTTTGGCTAGATCCTTTTTCTTTATATAACTTATTATCTTTCTATTACAAAATTTCTCTTTTATCAACTTATCAACATAAAGATACGTTATCATTTATTCTCCTTATTTACCTTAGGCCTATTTGTTGGATTTTACGTGAAAAATTATAACTATTGGAGTAAGATTTTCTTTGTCAAATTCTTCCATACTTGACCCCGTATTAAGTGTTTTGGAGTTTTTAGGTCTTCCTATTACAAATTGATCAATTTCTTCTTCTAGTTCAAATAGCATTTTTTTAACCATCCTTTGATTTACACATACCTCGCTTACTTAATTTGGAGTTGGAAATTTCGTTATGAGTTGATATGGTGATAGTATTACTTGTGTTATATGAAGGGATGAACTGTCAATTATGAAATTATATGTTAAGGATCATCTTAATATGTAAAACTCCATCATACTTATTACTTGTCTTAACCTTGCTCCTAACATTGAAGATAAAGAGATCTTTCCTTCTATGTAAAATTGGTTACCTTCAAAACTAAGTTGGGGTAAGGTTACTACTAGTCTTAACTTATCTATTGGGATGCCCATCTCATTGAATGCATCATGGAACAAGATGTTGATAACGCTTCATATGTCTGCTAATATCCTTTTAATGAAGGGGATGGCACTCAACATGGTCACAACCATATGGCATCTCGTAGGGTTGACTAGGAAGCTATTTTCTTTTTACTAGAAATTGCTCCCAAAGATCTTAATCCTTTTATCATGTTTACTATAGTTAGGTCATTCATTGCAACTTTCCCCTTAAGTAACTTTCCTTTATTTAGATTTTAATTTCTTTTGATTCCCTCTAATAATCATATGTATGCCTTCCTATTAGGTTTTCTTGATTCTTGACCTTTTATTTCTTTCGTCCCTATTATTTACCTTTTCTTCCTTCTTTCCTCAACTTCTTTTTCTCTATATTGTTAATTGAATAAATTCCCTCTTTATATTTTCATTATATTTTCTATTGGGGCTTATCACATTCTGTTTCACTTCTTATAAGTCTATATATTTCTACATCATGATTTGTACTTCATCAAAGTTTTAAGATTGCCTTGTTTGTGATGAGTTTAATAAAGGTTATTAAACTTGAGTCCATTAAAAAACAGATCTCCCATGTCAAGAATAAGGATTTAGATTGCCTCATACTAAAGTGTTAAAGATAATTCCTTCAACCTTCATACACTCTTTAGGTTATTAATATCAAGTAAGCATGTTCCAAAGCCTACATTTTGTTACTAATGATATACAATATGGATCTTGTAGCTAATTATTGAAAAGTAGATATCACGACTTGTAGCTAATTATTGAAAAGTAGATATCACGATTAGGAGAAAGGTCTATAACTGTGATTGTATCATATCAATCAAGGTGGAGGAGAGAGCATTGTTTTCATGGCTTCAACTACATCATCAAAATCCATAAGCTCCTATATCGGTACGCTAAGTCAACAGGGACTTACTTACAATCATAGTTATTTAAAATTGACATCCAGAATCTAATTGTCAATGGCTATGATATCTAATACCATAGGATTATTTGTTATTAGGGCTATCCCTTATGTATCACATTCAATTGGAAACGATTGTAGGTATAAGATTATAGGGTGTGGATCAGACTCTTTCAATGGTGGTTATAGGGTGTACATCTAGTTTCTTTCATTCATTTGCTACCTTTACAATAGTTGTCTCACTTCTTCTTACAATATAAGATTTTGGTTGTTTAATCCTTAGTATATTAAGGAATACGAGAGGCTCAAAGAAGTGGAAATTAGAAGATTATGAGACTATTAAATTAAATGAAAAATGTTCTGCAATCCTGTTGAAGAAGTTGCCTCCTAAGTTAAAGGACCCTGGTAGCTTTACCATTCCTTGTGCTATATGCAATTTATAAATAGAGAGGGAACTTATGGATCTTGATGCTAGTATTAATTTCATGCCCTTTTTTATTTTTAAGAAGTTAGGATTGGAAGAACCAAAGCCAACAACAATTTCTTTACAATTCGCAAATCATTTTATTACTTATCCATGAGGGATTATTGAGGATGTCTTAAATAAAGTTGATAAGTTTATTTTTCTATGGAGAAACATAATAAGGTACCTATCATTCTTGGAAGGCCATTTATGGCTACAGAAAGGGCACTAATTGATGTGCATTGTGGAAGGCTAATTTTGCGATTTCTGGATAAGGAAATATAATTTGATATGGCTAAGGCAATGCAGCATCTAGTGGATAATGATCATTGCAATTTTATAGGTATCCAGTATTGAATAAGTGACCCTACTAAGGTATTATGTTCAAACCCCTTGCAAAAGGTGTTAACTCATTCTCAGTCTATAGATTTGAATGAAAAGGAAGTAACGGAAGTTTTAGGAGCTTTGGATGCAAGGCAGCGATCCTCAAGGTGGCACCCTTTGAAGAGATTTAAGAACTTGGAAAGGTCTATTAAGCCTTTTCCAAATCCATCAACTAAAGAGTGACTAGAATTGGAATTAAAACCCCTTCCTCTGCATTTGAAGTATGCTTTTATAAGTCCCCAATCATAATTTCCAGTGATTATTTCAGCATCTTTAAATGAAAGTATGGAGGACAAATTACTGAAGGTATTAAGAGGCTATAGGTTGGACAATTTCAGATATCAAAGGATTAAGCCCTTCAATTTGTACACATAATATTTTTGTGGAAGAACGCAATAATTCTTATGTCTAAAGCCAGTGAAGATTAAATTCAAATATGAAGGAAGTTCTTAAGAATGAAGTGATTAACTTGCTAGATGCTGGTATAATTTATCCAATTTATGATTTAACTTGGGTTAGCCCAATTTAAGTGGTACCCAAGAAAGGGGCTATCTCTATAGTTCATAATGATAAGAATGAGCAAATAGCAACAAGAAAGGTCACTGGGTGGTGAATGTTCATTTACTATCGAAAGTTAAATGATGCCATGAGAAAAGACCATTTCCCACTTCTTTTCATCGATCAGGTTATAGAAAGATTGGAAGAGCATAGTTTCCATTGTGACTGGATGGTTACAGTGGATATTTACATATTCCAGTAGCCCTTGAGGACCAATAGAAAACAATATTCACTTGTCCTTATGGCACATTTTTTTATAGGCGTATGCCTTTTGGGCTATGCAATGCCCTGGACACTTTTCAACACTATATGTTAGTCATTTTTTTCTTACATGATTAAGTCTTGCATAGAGGTTTTCATAAATGATTTTTAGTATTTGGAAAGTCATTTGACTTATGTTTACATAATCGGAACAAGTTGCTCCAAAGGTGTGAAGAGACAAATCTGGTATTGAATTGGGAAATTGTCACTTTCTAGTGTCGGAGTGCATAATACTGGCTCATAAGATATCCAGTAGAGGCATAGAGGTAGATCCCATAAATATAAAATTCATTGCTCCACTTCCACCTCTAAATTCAGTTCTAGCTATAAGGAGTTTTTTAGAACATGCTGGATTTTATAGGAGGTTTATTGAAGATTTTTCAAAGATCTCTAAGCCTCTTACTGAGTTCTTATCCAAGGAAGTAATATTCAATTTTTATGAAAAGTGTAAGCACTCTCTTGAGCTTCTCAAGTCTAAGCTTATAAGTTCACTTATTTTAGTTTCACCTGATTGGTATATACCTTTTGAATTAATGTGTGATGCTGTTGATTTTACCATTACTACAGTTCTTGGGTCTAAAAAGGTCAGGATCTTCTATCCAATTTAGTATACAAGTAGGAATTTGAATGAGGCCCAAAAGAATTACAACACAACTGAGAAAGAAATGATGATTGTTGTCTTTACATTTGATAAGTTTCGTTCATATTTGGTTTTGTCAAAGGTAAAAATATATACTGATCAAGCAACACTAAAATATTTAATGAATAAACCAAATGAAAATTGTAGACTAATCAGATGGGTTTTATTATTTAGGAATTTTACATAGAACTTAAGGACAAGAAGGGTGCTGAGAATTTTAGGCCAATCATTTTTTAGGTTAGATGAGGAAGTAATGGAAAAGGGGGCTGAACAAGACATTAAGGAGATTTTTTTCTGGAGAGCACTTATTAGGAGTTTAAGATGACGTGCCTTGGTTTACTGATTATATGAATTATTTAGCTGGCATTGTGATTCCTTTGATTTCTCTTATTAACAAAGGAATAAGTTTCTTTCAGATATCAAGAAGTTTATTTGGTATGATCCACATTGGTTTAAGATTTTTGGAAATGGAATAATAAGATGTGCACCTTTCAGTGAAGTGCTATTGTTCATTGGTTGAATGATTGAAAATGGGCGTTCTTTAAACTGATTTTACTTTGAAAACCAAAATGAGATTAAGCGAAAACCAACATGATGAAAGGCAAGTGCACCTA
>JAOXYD010056680.1:0-13127 GCA_028565735.1 Pinacopodium congolense
ATTATGTGTTTAATTAGTTAATTTATGTGTTGATTTGTTTAATTTGCAAGATGTTGATCAAAATTGGAGAAATTGTGAAAAATGATGAAAGATTGACTCAATTGTCAACCATTAACGTGGATTTGCAACCTCAAGGTTAAGGATGAACAAGGTGTCGCTTAAGGATGATCAGGCCTAAGGTTAAGAAGTCAAAATTTGACCATCGATGGTGATCTATAGCTCACCGTTATGTGTCGGCCAGGGTGCCGTTCATGCATCTATCAACAATATCAGCTTGAAATCTCCAATTTTGCAGTTGGGGCATGTCTCCAAGTAATGTCATTGTCTACTAGCACCTGTGGAGAGTCAAGGCAACCTACAAATCATAAGAAAAATAATAAGAGTCCGATCATATGGGGGGATTAGATTTAGAATTTTGATAGAGAAGCTCCTCCTTCTCTCTTCCTTAGTTCATAGGCTTCAAACACTTTCTTTTTGAATTTAGTGTTGTTTTTTGAGTTTCTGATCATTCAAGCTTGTTTTTAAGACATATTTATGAGTTTGTGAATCACATTTAGGGGGTTTCTAAATCAAAATACTTATGTATTTGCTTATATTTTTCATATTAATCAAATTTGCATTCATATGCTTCTATATTTGAATGTTCCTTGATTTTTTTGCAAGATCTTGATGGATTAGAGCTTTGTTGGATTCCATAACCAAGTTAGGAGTTCAAGATGCATCTAGGAGTCTTCCTTGGATATTCTTGTAACCTCTAAACTTTATTTTGTACCTCATATTTTCAGTTCTATCAAGGAATGTTGTTTAAAGTGTATATCTTATATGTTCTAACAAAAATGTATGGCTAAATCATTTTTATTGCTAAGGATTGGTGTTTGTAGGATTTAAGAGAGCATAAAGACATGTTATAAGGTCTGAGTTTTGTTTATGGAAGGTTTAAAAGATCTAATTTTTGACTGGCCACCTAGGATTAGAGTTTAAGACAACTTAAGCTTGAGAAATCATCTAAATTTGTCAGAAAAATCAATAAGCAACACAAAAAAATCAATGATGACCAAACCTTGATTTTTTGTGAGAGCCAAAGTTCTGATTTTAGAAATCTAGAAGTCAAATTCTTGAATCTAGAGTCCATTGACTAGATTTAAAACATAATTAAACATTAAATTATATTTAATGGAGATAACACAAAGTCTTAACTATGGCTTTGTTTTAATTTTGTTAAGGAATTCTAATTAGTCGTTCAATTTGTTTAAATGCAATTAAATCATGAATCAACTAATCCTTAACTAACTTTCCGATTTGGTAATTTTCATAAAATTTTGAAAGTAATTAAAAATCTTTTTCAAAGTGTTTTAGCCACGTTAGACTAGTTTAGCAATTTTAAGGTTTTAATTAATTTATTAGGATTATTCTAGATAACTATGATCTATTTAACCTAGTAATTAACCGTTTTCCCTGTGGGTTTAGTATTCGGAGTCCTAATTTTACTCCAATTTATTACTTTTGCTATAGGTGCACTTGCTTAAATTTAATTGGTTTTCAAAGTAAAAACGTTTCACTATTGATAAAATTTTCCAACTTACCTAACTAACGCAACCCTAAGTTTTCGAAAAAGATAAACCAAAGAATCATAAATAAATAATATTAGGCACGTAATAAGGCAAATGAACCTATCACTAAGTAATAAAGCTAATATGAGTCTAGGTTGTTTATCTAAGATGATTGTGATTACTAGAGAATTCCCATCTTTACAATCTAACATACTTAAAGGTAATTAATTGATTAATTAACGAATTAAAACAAAATAGAGAATGAAAAATCCACATCATACTCATAACCATTTACAAAACAATAATGAAGTTAGGATCTAAGCTATTAATCCCCCTAAGCCATGTTCGTAGTCATCGCTTAACATAATTTAATAGATCTTCCAAATTATTTTAGACTGTAGGTTCCATAAATTGAATTTCAAACTTGCGATCAAATCATGCAATTCCTATTCAATGTAACAAACCGATTGATTGGTCAACCTACCTCAATTTATCAATTGAATGCATTATTATTAATCCAAACATCCAACCTTAGTCTATGGTCAAAGACTCCTTGCAAGAACAAGACAAAAGTGCTATTGTAGTGCTATTGTGAGTCTACCTAAGTTTTAAATAAATTTAACCAAGAATTAAGTTCACTAAATCATAGCTCACAAATAAGGCAAATGTACCTATTGCTAATGTACCATATTTTAGTGAATGCTAGGTCAATCTATGAGGAATGCTATTAACAATGAATTCCTATTTAAATTAGCTAACTTATCAAAGTAGTGGATGATTGATTGTTAAGAAAAGAAAATAACTAAAAAGCTAAAAAAAATGCCTAAGACGCTTACATAGATTAACAATCAAGGATGAAGCTAGGATTCAAGTAATTATACCCCCTAGGATTTATGCGTATTCGTTGTATTCTTGTCTTTACTCGAATTGCACAACTTATTAGACCACATACTCCTTAATGTAAATTGCACTCTCTCTCGAGTTATGCAATCCTATTCAATTGAATACATTAGGCTAAACTTCACTCTATCCTAATCTAAGGTTTCAATGCACTATTTGGATTTATGGAATCTATTTTTTTGTTAAGCTCACACTTAACCCAAATATCTTATGCAAGCTTATATATAGGTTTCCTTGCATGAAAGTTTGTTAATAGAATGATTTAATGCCTATAGCTAATATCTCAATCTAGTTAAACACAAATAAAGGCTTTGAAATTAATGTTAACATTTCCATAAAAATTATATTCAAAATTAATAAAAATATATTAACAAACTTCATTCAAAATATGGAACTTAAGAGTTAATATAAGGATAACAATAAACACTACGTCCTAGAGTTTGTAAAAACGTTAATTTTTGGAGAAAATTAGTTACTATGCATTGAAATAATCATGCAAACAAACATATAAAGGAGCAGCTAAGAAATATCAAGATGAAGTTGTCTCGAATCCCTAACACTTTAGTGTTTCATGTTTGGAATCACATCCTTAGTCTTTGATTTGATGTGTTTGGATCCTTTATCGTCCTTTAAAATCACATGAAAAACTTTCGGAAGAGCCTATGACTTGTCTTCTTTGGAGTGGCGACTAATTTATACTTAGTTAAGGTTTCTAAGAAAAATATTTTCAAATTTAGGTAAAGGGGCATGGTTCTAGTAAATCCCCATGAAGTTTTTTTCTAGGGGCAATGATTTAGGCCATAGGTGTGCCTAAGGTCGTGGCCTTTTGTTGGAAATTCTAGCTTCTACCTTCCTTCTTTTTTTTTTTTGCCATATCTTCTTCTCCACTTGTCCTTTAGCTATGAAATTTGGTATGGAACTTCCTCACATAATGGTACTTCACCCCATTTAGCCCCATAATAATCAGAACCCTAGAAGTACGTCTCATATGTCACTAAAATCACCTGTACCAAAACTGATGCGTGTTCGAGCTTCTCTTGTTCTTCTCTTGCTGCATTCTTCATGGCTTGTCATATGGCCTCGAAATTTGGTGTGAAGCTCTCTCACCTGATTTTATTTAATTTCAAATTAACTTCACAACATTTTCAATTCCAAAATTATGCAAAATTGTGATAACTTCATACCATTTTCAATCTCTAAAACCATATAAATAGTGATAAAACATAAAAATCATATGAGAAACATTTCATTAAAGTATTTTAACTAGAACTGCATAAGAATCATACGAAATTACATCCAAACTTCTCCTAAAAAATCCTTAAATCTTGCTTAAAATATGTATGCTTTATGAACTATCAAATACCCCCATACTTGTATTGTTGCTTATCCTCAAGCAACGACCAAATATTAATTTAAACAAAATACATCAAGACTCAAGAGCTATATGAGTATAAATTAATTTTAATCAATGCTTTTGATTTACTTTGCATATTATAATTCTATTATTACAAAAATTGATTAACGTATATAACACACTGACAGTACTTAGGTAACCTTCAATGCACAATACCAAACATCTATGAAGCTTCATGTAGATC
Organism: Pinacopodium congolense; assembly: GCA_028565735.1. Classification (NCBI taxonomy): domain Eukaryota; kingdom Viridiplantae; phylum Streptophyta; class Magnoliopsida; order Malpighiales; family Erythroxylaceae; genus Pinacopodium; species Pinacopodium congolense. The sequence goes on from JAOXYD010056680.1 coordinate 4,049, forward strand.
ATTGTATAAACTTGTTTAAAGAATGCACTAATGAAAAGTACAAGTCATTATTTTTAATTTTAAGAAAATTCTTGGGCTTTGACCTGCCTTTTGAAGTGAAGAAAAATAATTTTTTTTATGAATGTCCCCCAATTACTCAACTTAATTGGCCCTTTTAGCTTATTTACAATGTCATTTGGCCTTTTGACTTGAATATGAACATTTTTTCATAAATAGACTCGGTTACTCAACTAGCTCATAATCGTAAATGGTTTCTAGCTCCACTCGTACACTTTAACCTTTTATCAGTATGAAACCAATGGAATCATACTTTTCTCATTCAAGTTACATACAATTATACCTTTTATTTGTTGAAAACACATCCTTTTTTCAAATTCACACAATAGTCCACATGCAATAAAATTCGAAATTTAACATTAGACTCAAAAGATGTGAAATATCATAAGCAAAGCACATAAAAAAAATTAGAAAGAAGAAAATTTTGGGCTAAAATTAATCAAGAATGGTTCCATGCTCCCTTCATAAAAAACAATGATGAAATTAAAACGTTTAAATCAATAGTCAACTCTTAAACTCAATCATTTATCTTGTATATTCAAGTCATTACTCTCGAACTCCTAACAACTTAAGCTTGATAAATGGGTGATAGATTGTAACATATGCTATTCCCCCTACACTTAAAAAGAGTTAAAGCATATAAATATATGGGGGGAAAAGAATGGAGAAACTTTGCTGAGTATTGAAGTTTGAATCCAGGCATGACTAAGATGGTTTTGGGGTTGCATCCATGTGTTTAAAGGTGGATGATCCAAAGCTTATGGTTGAAATTAGAAGAGCAAAATCAAAAGCATAAGCTTTTCTAAAAGGTTAAAGCAAGGTAGAACTAAAAATAAAGCAAAATTGAAAATAAAAACCAAATGAAGAAAAATTATAAGTCCTATAAAAACATAGATGTTAGGTTGTCTCGCAAGAAGTATTTGTTTAACGTCATAAGCTTGATGAAATAATTAAAGCTTATGCCTCCTTTAATTTATGAAGGTTATAGGTGTCGATAACTCGAGTATCAAACTTACCCCTTAAATATAATTAGAGGTAATGTCCATTTATGATAAAAGTTCCCTTGTCTAGATGTGAAATCTCCACTACACAATAAGGAAAAACTTTCTTAACAACAAAAGATACAAACTAATGAGATTTTAACTTACCATGGAATTAAAATAGGAGAACTTGGTTGCCCAGTTTAAACTCCTTACCCTTTTGATGTGTTGATCATGTCATCTCTTCATCTTCTCTTTATAGAAACTAGAGTTCTGATAAGCTTCTTGGCACCATTCATGAAGTTTATTCAGTTGGAGCAAGTTCTTATCACCTACACGTTCTAGGTGATAATTAATAGACTTAATACGCTAGTATGCCTTGTGCTCAAGATCTAATAGTACATGATAGGATTTTCCATAGACTAACCTATATGTAGTGGTGCCTATTCGTGGTTTGTAGGCTGTTCTAATGGCTTACAATGCGTCATCAAGTTTAACAAACTAATCCTTCCTGTGGTTCTCCATTATTTTCTCTAATATCACCTTTAGCTCCTTATTTGTGGCCTTGGCTTTATCACCAGTTTGGAGATGATAAGCAGTGGCCACTTTATGGGTGGTATCAAATCATTCAAGTACTTTTTTAAACTGTTGATTACGAAAGTGAGTACCCTACAACTTATAATTGTTTGAGGAGCTCTGAATCGAGTAAACTGTATTTTAAGAAACCTTACGACAACTATAACATCACTAGTAGGTGAAGCCTAGGCTTCTATCCTTTTAGACATACAATCTTGAGCGATTATAATGTACTTATTTCCAAAGGATCTCATAAATGGCCTCATGATGTCGATAACCAAATATCAAATATCCCACAAATATTTATACTAGTATGAGGCATTTCACCACAATGAAAGATGTTACCTTCCTTTTTGACATCTATCTCATGCTTCCACATAGCTTGGTGCAGATTTAAACAGTGCAAGCTAATAAAAACCAGCTTTTAATACTTTGTTAGTTTTTGTGTTGTTGGCCTGATAGTGTCCTTTAGCTAGTCCTTGGTGGCAGTTCTTTGAAATTTCTTCTATTTCAAGGTAGGTGATAGATCTCTTGATTATATGATCTGCGCACACACTAAACAAATATGAGTCCTCCTATAGATAGTGCTTTAAACCCCCAAATAATTTCTTCTCTTGTGGGTATGGCATCCTTTGAGCAAAAATTCAACAAGTTAGATAGTTAGCATAGTTGGTAAACTAAGGTGTATCGATATACTTCCTAATGATTATGTAAAGGCATTTATTAGGGAATATATCATTTATATCTTCCTCCTTCAACTCCTCCAAGTGTTAATTCTTGCTTAATAAAAGATGATATACTTCTAGATTTTCTACCCCCTTCCTATCCCTAATCTCTAAGTTGAATTCCTATAATAACAACATCGATCTTATCAATCTAGGCTTAGCATCATTATTTGTAAGTAGGTACCTAAGAGATAAGCGATATGTCTTTATGATAACTTTGACCATGGCAAGATAAGATTGAAATTTATGAAATGCAAAAAAAAATAGCCAATAACTCCTATTCAATATTGGTATAGTTTTCCTATGAATTCATCATTGTCATGGTCACATAACATATAGACTAGAAGTGCTTCTCTTTGTGCTACCCAAGCACTACTTCTACTATGAAATCACTCACATCATACATAAGTTCAAAAGGTAATCCCCTATCATGTGTGACCACGAGAGAGTTAGTCAACTTGTCCTTCAAAATATTAAAACTGTACAAGCACTCATTATCGAAATTAAAAACCACATCCTTCTTTAATATCTTAGTAAGAAATCTAGCTTTCTTGAAAAAAATCTTTAATGAATCCCCTATAAAACCCTGTATGACCATGAAAACTTTTAATTGCCCTTATCAAAGTAGGTGGAGGTAATTTGCCAATAATCTCAATTTTGGCATTGTCTATGTCAATTGCTTTAAGTGAAAATTTATTCCCTAACATTATGCCTTCCCTTACCATGAAGTGATAGTTCTCTCAATTAAGAACTAGGTTCATTGCTTTGTATCCCTTAAACACCTTGGCTAATTTATTAGGAAATAAATAACAGAAATCCTTAAAAACTAAGAAATCATCCATGAACACATCCATTATATCATTTACTAAGTCATTGTAAATTACTAACACACATCTCTGAAAAGTAGTAGGAACATTACCCAATCCAAAAGGAATTCTTGCATAAACCAAAAACTATGCTTCTATAAGAAAATGAACCATATGGACATGTCTTATTTTGATCTTCTAAAGCTTTGGAGATTTGAAGAAAAACCCAAAAAAACATCCAAGAAATAATAATAAGCATAGATAGGGAGTCTTTCCAGCAAAAAATTAATGAATAGCAATAGGAAGTGAAATTTTTGGTTTGTATCATTTAGTTTAAGTTAGTCAACTCACACCCTCCAACTTGTGATCATATGTGTAGGAATAAGCTCCTTCTTGTTTGAAACCACTATCATCCTTCCTTTCTTTGGCACAACCTTCACAGAGCTAACCAATGAACTATTAGAGATAAGATAAATGATTCTCGCATCTAATAATTTAATTACCTTTCCTTTCACTGCATCCTTAATATAAGGATTAAGCCTTTAGTAATGTTACACCATTGGTTTGAAATTTTCCTCCAATAGAATTTTATGGCTAAAGAAGGAGGGATTTATCCCCTTGATGTCTAATGACTTCAATGAAATGGCCCTCTTATGCTCTCTTAACACCCTTGGGAGCTTCTCTTTTTAAACTTGTGACAGGTGAGTACAAATAAGAATTGATAATTTAGGATCCTTAACTAAGAAAGCATAGTCCAGATGATTGAGGTATCTCTTTAATTCTTTTTTTAAGGGCTTTTCGATTGAGGGCTTAATCTTTTCCTCATTTGGCTTGTCAAATGCATCAAAAATCATCTCTTAGTCTATCTTTATTAGTTTATTTGTGTCTCGGTATTCATTTTGCTTTAACAACTCTAAGGTAGATGCCTGTCCTTGCTCCCTTCTTATTATATACACATCCAAGGGGACCCAAGTGATTGTTTCCTACAAAACATTATTATTTTCAGTCTCAATCACATCTAGAAAAAAATCATATGTCATCATTCCCTATAAAATATCTTATGACTTCAAGGCTTTTAAAAATGACTTCTTCATGTTCTACCCTATGTACAAGCTTCCTCTCATGCACATCTATCAATACCTGATAGGACTAGAATATATTAACTTTTTGTATGCATTTAGATGTGAATTCAATCTTATTTTATTGTTTAAATGCTCAAGTTATCTTTATTTTGCTCTTAATTTTAAGTTAAATGTGTTTATACACATTTAGTACAAAAAAGGAGAAAGATTGGAGCATTTGATCCAAAGTGTTGTTAAACGAGAATCGGTCGATCGATGGCAAGATATCGGTCAACCGAATGCAAAGATCGGTCGGCAGAATGAGGATTCTCATAAGACTGGTCGACTGAACAAAAGACATTGATCGACCGAACAATACTTGACAGAAAAAATTCAAAAAAAGTGAGAACACTGTTGTTTCATCCTATCCTTAAGTATAAAAGGCAAAATTTGTCAAAACTATAATGAGGGAGATTCATTTTTTCAAATTGTCTTCTCCACGGGAGTTCTTCTTCCTCTCTCGTTTTCAGCCGTCTTCCTCCATAATTTAGGGTTTTATTTTTATTTTTATTTTTTTCCTAGCTTAGTTTAGTTTAGTTGGTTTTTTTGTGTTTTCTTGTTGCTACTCTATCCTGGACCTTAGATAGTTGTTTAGTTTGATGTCTTCCATCATTTATTTTCTATTATTACTTATTTAAGTTATGTTTGATTTATTTTTGTATGGAATATTTTATTTTAATTAACATAATCATGCTTTATTTTATTTCTAGTCTTGTGTTTATTTTTTTGGTAATTATTTTTTCATTTATGATTTATTTTTAGTATTTTTAGTTTATGTTCTGTGTTAATTTTGTAATTTTTAGCTAGTGTCTTTTAGGTTTGAAAGTATATGAAGGGCTTAGGTTGATTAATTGTGATAATGTGAATTGATTGAGCTTAATTTAGTGTATCTAAGCTTAGGTTAGATTGAGATTTTGGTTAATAGTTATGGATTAGGAGTTATCCATAGGATTGACGACCCTTTAGGTAATTCCCTACTTCTAAAGTTAGAATGAGCAAGGGATAAGTAATGGTGCTTAGTAATTTCCAAAAGTAGGAATAGGTTAGTTGGATTTATTAGGATACTTAGGCAGCTAATCTATAGTCCCTTACAGTCAGGTTACACTATCCGAGCTTGCGAATTAGTGGCCTAAGTTAATTGTTCTTAGCACCTAAAGCTTTTCCACTACTAAATTTAGAGAGATTGTTCTAAATTATATATGAAATTAGGGGTATTTCTAGAGATTTTTAGATATACCTAAATTAAAGGGACTAAGGGTTTGAGAGTTTGTTCAAACCTATAGGCTAACACCATAGCTTGAACACCGTTTATTGAGATTCAAGGATTAATAGTCAATCGTAATTCCTGATGATACCTTCAACCCATTTCTTCCTTATTGTTCTTAGATTTATCTTATGTGTTATGTGTTTATCTTTTAAATAGTTTAGTTTAGGTCCTTTATTTTCCTTGATTCTAGGGTTTTTATTATCCTTTTTTTGATAACATTAGAGGTAGCAGTTCACCACCCTACCTCCCTATTGGATCGACTATTAGGGGTTAAATTTATAGTACTTTTCAATATTATTAGATGTTAATTTAACCTATTTTAATTCTTAAATGTTCCATTTATGTGTTATTATGTTTACTTTACAGGATGAAGATTAAATATGAAGATTGGAGTAAAAAGATGAAAGTTTTGTCAAAAGTCAACTATCAATGGAACCCCTGCTAGGGTCATATTGATGGATGAACAAGGTGTCATTAATGGATGAATAGGGTGCCATTAATGAATGTGTAGCAACCATTTTTGACCTAAATCTTGAACATTTGCAGCTTGTCTTCTTTCTCCACTTGCAGCTGCTTAATCCCTATATAAAGGGAGCTCTCCTAAACATTTTAGGCATCAGTTTTAGGATCAAAACACCTTAGTTTTTAGATAAAAGTAGTCTTAGGTTGTTTTTCATTTCTTTCTTTTATAATTTGGATTTTCAGGTTGTTTGGACTTCCAATAGCTGTAATCACATAGTTTTGAGTTAGAATACCATCTGGGGATATGATTTGGTTCATTCTAAACTCTTAATTTCGTGTATTATTGTTGTTATTTTGAATTAATTAAAGTATTGTTGCTTAAGTTATATTAATCATATGCTTTGATTAATTGTTGTGCTTAATGTTTAATTTTAGTTAGGTTATCATGTTGAATCTATTTATAGATGGTTAATTGTGTAATTTATGATTAATGAATGATTAGTGAATTAATCTTTTTTTATTGAATGCTTTAACCTAGGATTCGACAGTCTCTACTTAGGTTATTAAAAAAGTCAATAAACAACATGGTTTAAATCAATAAACAAACCAAAGATTGGTTAATCATGAGGGCACTAGTCTTGGATTAGGATAATTTAGGACTAGAATTCTTAAGCTTTAAGCCTATTACCTAAGTCTGAGGCATAACGAAACCTCATAATAGGATTAATAAAGATAAGTCAGTGTCTTAACTATAGTGCTGCCTTGATTTAAAGAAGACCCTAGATTAAGCATCCCTAATCCAATAATTAAATCATCTACCACCAAGGATTAATTGAATAATTTAGGAAAAACAATCTGTGACTCTTTTACAATAGATTGGAATTTTTCTAGGCTTTTTAGATTAGCTTTTATTTATTTAATTCTTAAATCATAAATCTGAGTGTTCTCTAGATAATTGTAATCTGATTGAATTAGTAATTACATCCTATAAACTTCCTTGTGATATTGATACTCATAGTCTTAAATATACTCCACTTTATTTCTTGGTTCAATCAATACGCTTGCCAAAAGTTTGTCTCAAATTGACTGTTAAATTTTGTTTTGAAAGATAGATTAATTTGAGCTAATTTTATATGTAGCTAACTGCAATAAAGTTTTTGGTGTTGTTGCTGGGGAAGTGAATTGTAATATTGACATATGCAGGGCATTATGGAGTAAACAAGATGGCTGTTCGTATTCTAGTGTGTCGATTCTTTTGGCCCACCTTGTTCAATGACACTAGAGACTTTGTGTTGAAGTGTGATAGGTGTCAAAGAGTGGGGAATATCTCAAAAATGGATTAGATGCCGCTTTCTAACATCTTAGAGGTAGAGGTATTTGATGTGTGAGGTTTGAACTTCAGGGGACCTTTCCCTTCCTCCCTAGGTAATTCTTATATCTTATTGGGAGTGGATTACGTTTCTCGGTGGATTGAAGCCATGGCCACTCCAACCAATGATGGAAAGGTGGTGCAAAGGTTCATAAAAAATCTTTTCACAATATTTGGAGTACCTAGCGGTTATTAGTGATGGAGGGAGTCATTTTTGTAATAAACAGTTTGAAATGCTATTAAAAAGATACAATGTGCACCACCGAGTGGTGACCCCTACCATCCACAAACGAGTGGCCAAGTGGAAGTAGTGAATGGAGAATTGAGAAAATTTTAGAAAAGGTAGTGAGCACCTCATGAAAGGATTGAGCACTGAAGTTATATGACGCACTTTGGGCATATAGAACAGCTTTCAAAAAACCGATAGGTACTATGCCTTACAGGCTTGTATATGGTAAGGCTTTCCATTTACCTTCGGAGTTGGAACATAAAGCCTATTGGGCAATTCGAAAGTTAAACATGGATTGGAGGCTTGCGGGTGAAAAGAGGTTGCTGCAACTTGATGAATTGGAAGAGTTTAGGTATAGAGTATATAAGAATGCTAAATTGTACAAGGAAAGGGTGAAAAGATGACATGACGCTCACATTAAGAAAAAGTAATTCAAAAGTGGGGACCTGGTGCTTTTATTTAATTCAAGACTTAGATTGTTTCCAGGAAAGCTTAAGTCAAGGTGGAGTGGACCTTTCATGGTCATTTGAGTGTTTAGCCATGGAGCATTGGAGTTAGACGACACCCAAGGTGAAGCTTTCAAAGTAAATGGTAATCGATGAAAGCTCTACTTTGAAGGAACTCTTTTATAAGAAAGGGAAGTGGTTTCTTGCCTTTCTTTAAGCCCTACTTAATTGCTTTAGAGTTTAGTTAAGCTCATGACCTTAAATGAAACATGTCTTTTATTAGTTTTTCAATAGTTTCGTGACAATTTTTAGCTTCGTGGGTGTTAGTTGCTTCGATCTTCTCTTTTCTTTTGGTTGTTGGCTTGTTTGTTTGAGGTTGAGTCATTTTTTTGGGTAGATTTTTCTGTTTGAGATTGTGGTTGGAAGTTTGAATTAAGATAGTGGTGTTTGGACACTTCATTTGGCACTTTAGGATTGGCAGGGCTTACTTCCCTGTCACGATCGTGACCTAGTCACGATCATGATAAAGGAGTCACCAAATCTTGTCTTAGTTGGGTTTTCTCTGTCTTTTTTTTCTCACCATTCTTATGCTTTCTTTGCAGGTTTTTACGCATCATGCCTCCAAGAACAAAGACTCTTTACCAGAAATCCGTCTGACCTATTCAAGCCGAAGCAGAGGGCCGTGATGCAAGGGATATCTCTTCTGATTTTGGGGAACCCTTTCCCATCTTTTCCCAAGATGAAGGCGCTATGTATAACCTTCTCAAAGGTAAGACTATTATTGCACCTCGCTATTTCAATTTTGTGCTTTTGGAAGAAATAGGGCTTAAGGATAAATTATTGCGGTTGTGTGCTAAAAGTGGATGGACCTAGTTTATTCAAATGGATTATTCCATTTTCACTGAATTGACTCTTAACTTCTTTACCACCTTACGTTTTAAATCACCAACTTCTATCCAATTTTGGTTTAGGTTAAGGGGTAAGGCCCATAAGTTAGATGAAGAGGTTTTAAATTCACTCTTTGGCTTTCCTAAGGGTTAG